>NW_022045943.1:50951-83826 GCF_001654015.2 Drosophila navojoa
AGTCGTTACAAATATGGCAAATTATCATCAAGACGATGATGATCAATAGAATCAATAACTACAACTAACATTTATCGATAACAAATATTAATCTTGTGCCTGGAAGATAAACTTATGCACTAGAACTTATTGCTGTAACTGTGTATGTATGTGTGTGTGTGTGTCATTTGCTATATGTATTAACTAGTTAGTATGTTTGATTATACATGGTGAGTTAGTTAAATGGAATCCGTTTGCGCGAGGTGATACTCTGCACCAAAAACAGTTGCTCCATAACAAGTTGGCCACATCGCTCGTTCCATCTCCCGCGCTCTCTCTCTCTCTCTCTCTCACTCTCTCACTCTCTGTCTATCTCAGTCACACTCGCACTCACCCAGTCAACTGAAAACGTTGCACATACGACCCGTATGCACGCTAGTTGCTATCGTCGCAATCGCACCCCCAATCATCCATTAGAGACGCTGGCAGCTCCTACGAGGATGCAGCCAAGTGTTATGCAACTACTTAAAGGACTTTATCATTTGATTTTTTTTTTTTTTGCTAGTTTCTGTTGTTTGTTTCTCTTGCTGTTGTTGTCATTGTTGTTGCATTGTTTGAGTTGTGATTTTTAATGGTGCTGATTCGCTGCTCCCGCTCCGCCTCCCGCTCGCATCGCATCCTCCGTCCTGTCAGGCTGTCAATGTCAAAATGTGTCCCGATTGGGCTTTAGAGCAGGTAACATTTTCGGCGCCAACAGGAGCAGGTGCAGTGCACGTGGCGATAGTAGCGACACAGGCACTTCAGATACTTATAGCCCGCACAGCAGTGGTGCGAGTGCGAATGGGTATGGTAATGGCTGTAGCAGGACGTCGTGTCGTGCAAGCAGTACGAGTAGCAGCCGCAGTCGCACATCTTGCCAGGATCTCAATGCTCGTCTCTAATTGTCAATTGCAGAGCTTATATTTGAATTTCCTTTTCCTGTTCCTGTTCCTGTTCCTGTTCCGCTTCCTCTTCCTCTTACTCTTCTTCTGTTCTGCGTCGTGTGCTCCTTTCCCGATTCCCAGTTGCAATCCAGTTGTCGTCCTAGCTCGCTGCTGCCTTTGGCTGAACTGATTTCTGGCCATCGCTTCGTCTTTCAACTTGGCTTAGGTTAGTGGCGGCTCTTGTCCTCGACTGTTGCCCCGGCCAACCCAACAGCTGTTTGATCGATGCATTTGTTTTGCGTATTCGTACCACGCCCCAAATATCAGCCAGTGGCTTGTATCGTTGTTGCTGCTGTTGTTGCCATTATAGAAATCATGTCAATTGATTTTGGGGCCAAACTTCAACTGTGCGGTTTATTTCGCCTTCGCCTGGCACAGCGGCACACTCGAGCTATATGATTAATTCACAATGCTGTCGCCGATTTTTACGACCGGCGCAAAAAAAGAAAAATATTATAATTTGTATCTGCCGACTGGCCAAAAATAGAAGCCGCCGTCGCCGTCGCCATCGCCATCGTCGTCGCTAGGCAAACGCAAATTCATGCCTGACCCACATTCGGTGCACATTTGATTCTATTAGTCACACAGCTGCCGCCAAAAACAGATGAACGTAGGCTATATGTAGCTCACACACACACACACACACAGAGGACAGACGCGCGGCGCTATAGATGCAGCTGGGATCGTGATGCAATCGCCGATTGGCAGAGACAGGGACAGATACAGCAATCGATGACACATGCAATGACGCGACATTCGCACGCGCCAGATGCAAGTTCCGAGCCGTTGACGTCATTCATTTGTAAGCAGCAGGTAATACGCTGCGTATACGTCATTTCATAGGCAGCAGCCAGAGCTGGCTGACATCAGAAGCCACCGCAGCACTGCGCCTATTAATAAATGCAACGATTGCGAATGAGATCTACTTGCCCAGCCCTACGGAGTGAGCTCATGGAATCGATCAATGGCCAACGAGCAACGATCAACGATCAACGATCAACGATCAACAGCGGATGTTACGCTTATGAAATTGCTAATTGCAACTATAAATATGTAAATATATAGAAAGACCTGTGAGAATCATCGCAGTGTGCATAGCCAAAAATGTTTGCCTGCTCTCAGTCAAAGATCTTGCATTGATCTTGGCTGCCAATGCGCTCACAGCTCTTGTTGCTGCATGCACAGTTATATACACCCATAAATATATACTTTCGAGCTGCTAATTGCATTGATCAACAAAAATACGGTATGTCATAATGCCATCATATAGTAAATATGAACTATTTGCCTCTGATCTGTCATGCATTCAATTGAACAAGCTTAGAGACTACTGCTGAAATGAGATCAGCTCTATAGTTTCTCTTCTGCAGCTGGCAAAGGCCAATAACTAAAACCTAGTAACTAGTTATTTATGCACATTATAGATCATGTTTTATTATAACTCACAGTGAAAGGGTGAAATGAGTCCAGATCACTTTTCGTTTCCTTCCTTTCACGATCTCCTGAGAGCCCTTTCGAGTGCTTAACCCTCACTCTCACTGATCTTAATTTGATCAATATTTATAAAAGTCAAGTTAAAGAGTTTTTTAATTAATTTTTGGCAGAGTGTAGCAAAATTTCTCTCTCTTTCTGTATCACTTTATCTTTATCGCTCCCTCTCTCTTATTGCTTCTCTCTCTGGCTCTGCCAATTACAGCAGGTGTTTGACAGCGGAATTTGCAATCATTTACAATTACAAATTCTTCAGCTTATCTCTTAATGAGGGGGGGGAAGCTTCTCCTCTTTGTAATGAGTTTTTTATTAAGCTAATTTGCTGGACAGTTGCAGTAGGTGCGTGTTGCTTATCGGCCCGCTGTGGCATTATAGCCGTGTTGCAAACTCATTAAAGTCAACTCCTGCGATTCGAGGACACGTAATGTCAGCTTTAAGGCCATGGGCATGCACATATATAGAAGTCTGTTTTTTTTTTTTTTTTGTATTGCCGTTAGGGACATGGGCAGGTCACAGAGTGAAGTGTCCTTGTGCGCTTAAAAGTCTTTCGACACGTATTCGCATTGGCAAAAGTTTGCCAGAGCCCGAACCAAAGCTAAAATGAAGAGTGAACTGTTGAGGTTGAGGTTGAGCTCGAGCTTGAGGTTGAGGTTGAGGTTGAGGTTGGGCTGCAGGTGAAGTGGCAGCCAAAACTGTGGAGGGGGTCGCAGTATGTGGAGTGCAAGTGCATGGCTTTCAGCCGTTTAGTTCAAGTTGTTTCAAGTAACACTTGAAGGACAACGGGGCGACCAAAACGACTCGACCATATGCACTAGAAATTCGGGCTAGGACTGGGCTAGCTGGGGCCATACGGACGTGGACAGGACGGAAGTGCCGGCTGTCAGTATGTGGCAAATAATGGTGTTGCGTGTCGTTTTGGCCACCGCAATGATAACCAACTAAATTTGCAACAAGAGCAACAATAACGACGCAGAGAGGAAAGCAGAGAAAAAAAAACCAGGAGAGGAGGAAAGAAAAAACAACAAGAGGCAGAAGCAGAAGGAGAAATAGAAGCAGCAGCAGTGGAAAGAAACTTCCTCCATGCGGACGTTACGACGTTCTCGACTGCGAGCTGGCGACCTCGTGAAAAGCGTAACTGACACTTAAATTAAATTTGTTTTCATTTTGGCCCGACAGAAAGTCAACGCGACACATTTTGGGTTTGGGGGCCAAGAAATCAGCGCAAAACACAAAACACAAAACACAAAAACCGAAAATGCATTTCGCAATAAAATAAATTAAAACGAAAGCCAAGCAAATTTTCTGCACTGAAAGTTGCCCAAAACTCAACGGGGCGTGCGATGGGAACTGCCAAACATGCCGGCGAGGGGGGGCGCTGCTGCGAGTGGCTCGCGGCGACGGGGGAAGCAATGTGGGAGGAGGGGCGTAGCCCACTGATGACTTGGTTTAGCCCCAAACAGCCAAAGTGAAAAGACTAACTGAAACAGCTTGTGACGCCGTGTGCTGTTTGCAGTTTGTTGTGAATGTGAACGCAGACGCCCCCTGGCGGACAGAATTGTCGCCACACACACACACACTCAGTGTTGGTTTGGTTTTCGATAATACCATGCCTAGAGCGACATTTGTTGAATTCGCAGATGCTTCGGGGACTCGCAGAGCATTTGTAGCTTTAATTTGATTAGCACTCGATATGCAGTTAGTTTGAGCTGAGGAAAATTGAAGCAGCTCGCATTCAAGCTCAACTAAATTGATGCATTTACCGATTAAAGCCATATCGATATACATAGAAAAGTGCAGTTTAGGGGATTTGTGCAGCAGGGAACAAACTCAGAAGTCGATGGAGCAACTTTTACTCAGCTATTACCAGCTATACAGAAGTTAACATGCTAGAGAAGCTATCGATAAATACTATGAAGGACTCAGGGAACAGATTAATGCAGATATCAACTAAGAGCTGTGGGCTTTAAGTATTTCCAATTAAGTTCTCGTAAAATTCAACCATTGAGATAAATCGATAAGCTATTGATAGGTGTATTACCAAAAATGGTTATACTTCGCCATACTTCACTGTTATTTGAAAATGTTTGTGGTAAAGGAAAACTGTTGTTCTTTGCCGAGCTACGGTCCAGATATATACATATATATGGATGGAGCAATTACTGTTGCTGCTTGGCTTGGGGATGCACCACTCAATGCTTCAAAACGTCAACAAAGCTGTCGGCCAACGGAGTCAGAAGCCAACTACAGCCGTAGCATCACAGAGCATTTACCCAGTGCCTTCTCTCCTCTCCCTCTCCTCTCGGCTACTCTGCCATGGTCTGCTCGTGTCCATGTCCATCCGTGTTCCGTTGGCATATTGTGTTCATGCCAAAGCGATTGCCTGCCGCATTTAGCTGTGGATTGCTTGGGCTGGGTCGGGCTTGTGTGGGTCGGGGGGCTACGGTGGGGTGGTGTTGCCATGGTCATGTCGGATTTTCCATCGTTTGTTTCGCACAAAATTCCTGCTTCCTCTCGCATTTATTGTCGGTTGATGTGTTTTTATTTTGCGAGTTTTTGATGTGTATGTAGCGATGGAATGCCACTGGTGGAGGGGCCGGGGCTAGGTGTCAGGGAAGCAACCAAAGCCGCAGCCAAACAAACACATTTCAATCAAAACGCTTGACGGGTTGACGGCGGGAAGCAGCAGCAAGTGCAACAGCAGCAGCCACGTGGGTGGCCACGTTTTCCCCACCGACCACGACAAAGTTCAGGTGGGGAGCGGCGCGAGGACGTGGACTACGGACTACGGACTACGAACTACGGCAACTGTGAACTGGAAACTGCGCGTCCGTCCGTCCACCTATTTGCACTGCAATGCGGTTCGCTTAAGGCATTGCACTCTGATTCCAAACAACGCAAGATGGGCATAGAAAATATAAACATATTCTATATATGGCATATGCGCTCTACAGCCCTTGCAGGTAATCCAGATGATGAAGCTATCAATTTTTACTTGGCTAATTCTGTTTTATAAAGATATTCTAATAAGTTCAGTGATAATCTGAGAATTATGAGTAAGATGTGAGATTCGTTATAGATCGTCAATGAGAGAGAGAGAAAGAGAGAGAGAGATACTGATTCTGAGTACTTTTATATGTATTTCTGTCAGACAGATTTTCTTGTACATCCATAATTAAGTTGTGATAGAACCAATGTGCGTTGGCTGTAACTGTTACTGCCGCAGCTGTTGCTGTTGTTGCTGCTGTTGTTGTTACTGCTGTTGCTGTTGCTGCTGTTGTTGTTGCTGCTGTTGTTGTTAATGTTAACCATGGTCATTGCCACAACTACCGCAAAATGGCACTTGGTTGGTTTTTGACACAAGTTGACGCGCATGCAGCGAGAGCTGCGACTGGCATTGTCAGTGTGGCACATGCCGCATGCCGCATGCCTCATGCCGCATGCCACATGCCGGCACAAAATGTCGTGTGCATTAGGTATGGAGTTTGAGCTAAAGCTACAGTTTCAGCTGCTGTCCACGCGCCATCGCCCAACTGATTCTGGCCAAACAAAATGAAGACATGAGCTCGCCAAATACCGAATACCGAATACCAAATGGCAAACAGCAAATAGCAAATGTTGCACGTTGCACCAATCCTTGCTTGCTGCCGCTAGTGGAGTTGGCAACTGTTGTCCTCAATGACACTCAGAGCAGAAAGCAAGAGAAATGCATAGCAGGACTGACATCTGAAGTGGACACAAAGCGGTCGAAACTATTTGAAACAATCACGATTCACCAGAGAGTGATAGAGGGAGACAGAGAGAGGGGTAGAGAAAGTCAGGTTCTTTTTGTTTGTCATGCTAAATCCCTTTGATTAGACAGAACCAGAAATGTGAAGAAGCATCGAATCACTCGACTTTCAACCGGGAGACCCTGATTCAACGGCGCATCGCGCACTCTTCTGTGGCAAATCCGTTTAGTCTTGCCGAAAGCTGAAGAGGTTCGTGACCCCAAACAGTTGCCACTCCGGCATTTGGTCACGCCATGTCAACAGCTCGTGAGGATTACTGCACAAAACAACATTATCATAGCAGAAGGGAAGCAGGAAGTTCCCTATGTATTGGGCGAGAGTTACAATTGGGCTCATTCTTATTAAATTTAAATACAAATATTTCGCATAGCTGAGCAAGAAGTGTCTCTCTCTCTCTGTCTCAGTCTCTTTAATTGCTGCATGTGGCACGCAAGACGTCATTAAAAGTGAGCGGAGCTGGAGCTCTCTTGGCATCTCCTGGTTTTAGTTCCAGTCACTCAACGATTGATGCAGCAGGCCATAAAGAACCAAAGAACGGAGCACAAAGACCTGCAGCTCGGCACAGAATGACAACAATTTCGCACACACAAAAAGCCGAACGAGACACGCAGTCGCATGCGGCATGTGGAGCACTGGGTGGGGGGAGCGAGGGGCCCATGCCCCATGTGAGATGTGAGAGTAAACAAAATGAAATTCCGCACTGCAGTCGCACACTCTCTTTGACTGCTTCAGTTAGGAGCCCAATGCGCAGATCGAAGACGAAGATATCCAAGACAACCTGCCAAGCTGAGCAGCTCTCTCTCTCTCTCCCTCTCTCTCTCTCTCTCTCCCTCTCTGTTTCTCAGTGCCGCTGAAGAGCTGACAGTTCGCAACTGCAACTCCAGCTCCTACCTCCGACTCCGACATGGAACTAAGAGGCGATTCTTCCACTTCGTTTACAACTTCGACTTCGACTGCATTCCTTCATATTTTGCAACGTTCAAAAATGCCAATGAGCGGGCGGGCGATTGCTGTTGCTGCTGTTGTTGTCTCTGATGATTCTTGGAATTGCGTTTTAGTACCGCAAGCTGAAAGCCTATTGCTGGAATACGAGCATTGGGCCTCTGGTATTTGGGTTGGCATTGCGCGTGCGCAAATTTGTGTGCAAAATATGGCATTGCACAATGGACTTCGACTTGGACGTGGACGTGGACGTGGACGTAGATGTGGACGTTGACGTGGTCTTGGACTTGATCGTGGACTTGCACTTCGATTCGGTACCAAATCTGGGCACGTCAAGCTGATGGCTCTGGTATTTATAGCCTAAGCTCGCACAGAATACAGCCCCTAGCATTTGGTTAACGTGGGAAACCCACAGCTTTGGGTGGTCAACCTGAGTTTCAACTGAATTTCTGAGATAACTGCTGCCAGTTTGAAAATGAGTAATTGTAATATTGATTTGCTATAATGTAAGTAACTCGCTTGCCAAACTTTGAATGAATGACCACTCTATAGGAGAGCATACACTTCCCGTTATATCTCATGAGCTTGGAACAGATCTCTAGACTTTGAGCGTCCAACATTCCAGTCAAATATTGCTCCAATTTTTATAGTTAAGGCAACTCTGATTAACATTGTCTTTGTTGTCTTAACCCAACAACTCAGTGGAAGAACTGTTGTAATCGTCATGCAGTGGGGTTTTTTTCCACTCACACAAGTGGGTTAATATGATGTGATTATGTCACTAGCTGTGCAATCTCCAATTAAATCGATAATCAGTCGACTGATGTTGACTTCGACTTTACCTTATGCCAGACGCGCCCGCAATGCGTCTGCTGTGGGATTATCGCAGCTCAGTCTCAATGCTCATATGCTCGCCACATATCATTGTCACTATAACCATATACACATGTATGTATGTATGTATGTATGTATTTATATGTGCACTCAGTTGGCTGCTGATTGACCCCGCGTCGAGTCACTTGTTGAATTGTTTGCATCTCTTTGCCTCTCGTCTTTCGGGTGGGGGGGCCAGCCCTTGGAGTTTTGTTTACTAATTGTAATGGAAACTTTTTGAAATCTTTCCATGCAACGAGAAATATTCCAGAAATCGTTTCATTCATGCGAAATGAATAGCACAAACACACACACACACACAGAGAGAGCCATATACACCTACAACTGTACTTCAGTTGCTGCAAGTTGTCCAAGCGCTGCTGAGGCAGTGGCCTAAGCAAATTGTTACACTCGAAGGAAAACTACTCAAGGAAGCAAACAAACAGTAAATAAATAGAAATAAATAAAACACAAAATAAATGATCGAGTGCACAAAAAACGTGCCAACTGGGTAAATTTCCATTAGAGCTGGGAATTTTGTTACCTCGTCTTTATTTTTTGTCACTGTTGCTCTGGTTCTGCTTGCTGTTGCTGTTGTTGTTGCTGTTGTTGTTGTTGTTGTGTTTGCAATGCTCATTAGTGTGAGCTTGTTTATGTGGCTTTCAAATAAGTACATATCAAATGAATTTCGGTTTTTAAGCTATCTCCTAAACAATACCCAATTGACGTCATGTGCGAGCGAGAGAGCACGAATCGCACGCTCGTAAAATGACCAAAATTATGCGCCGGTCATTTGTATCTGATAGATGCACGCATTGACATTCGCCACGGCTGTTAAGCAACTTTCATATAAATCATAATGAATAACCCACAAAAAAAGCAAAAGAGGCAAAATATTAAAATTAAAGGCAGTTAAGTCGGTTTGCCAACATCCCGAATACCCTGTGCATCTAAAGAAACTGAGAGCTAAACAAAGTGTGCTATAAAGGATATAGAGATATAGAGAAACGGACATGATATGTAAATATTGATTAACAATATTTGTTGTATTAGTTGATTTATTCTCTTTATTTTTTCCCATATTTAAAAATAAAATCTTTTTTATTTAAAATTATTTTGTTTTATATGAATGTACAGAACTTTAATTTTGACGAAATTTCTTAGGGTATTTGGCATACAAAAATAAATGAATATTTACAAAAATTGTTGTTTGCTTAATTTTTAGTATTTTCGTTATTTTTTGTGAATGCGATTTGCGGATTTGCGAATTCATTCACCTTTTAATCAGGCAACTGGTTTGCAGTTGTTGTTATGTTGTTTTTTGTGTGTTGTCCGAGACAAAAACAACAACATAAAACAAACAAAAACAAAATACAACGAATTTCCCTTTTTGTATGCGCCACGAAGTTCGTGATTTTCGAAGCGAAGCCGCGCCAAGCGAACGATAAGTGGCCAACAACGTGAGATAAATACACAAAAATATTTAGATACGATTAACCAGAGAAGAAGAAGAAGAACAACAACAACAACAGCAACTTCAAGGAGCTACAAATACGATCGATGACTAATCATAATTGAGTCGCTGTTTGGGAGCGCGCAAGCCAACAGATCTCGACACAAGTCAAAGACCTCAATCGATCGATCGATCGATCGACCGATCGCCCCACAGATACGCAGTATCTAAAAGATACCGAGTATCTCTTTGAATGCACTGCAAATACTTGCTCGGAGAGAACTACTCCCCCCAGCGAATTATAATTGGGCTCGTAATGAAGTTTACAAATCTCCCAAGCCGTTTGTTGTTTGTCATTGTTGTTGCTATTGTTGCCGCTGTGTTTATTGTTGTTTTCGCACGAGCATTTCATGAATGAAGCGGCCGCAATTGTTGTCGATAATATTGAGCTCCATTGCGGACATTGCGTTGTAGTTGTTGCCGTTGTTGACGCGCTCATTCGTCGGCTGTTTGCACTTCACACCAATTGGCGGAGCCGACTCCACCGACCGTCCGTCCGTCCGCCCGTCCTCTAGTCTGAGTGCCTCCGAGCCCTGCGTGGGCATTCACATTTGTTTTGTCTCATTGTTGTTGCTGTCGCTTTGCATTTGTTGTTCGACTGTTGGTTGGTGCGTTCACTGTACGTGTTTTGAATGAACATTTCATTTCTCAGTGGCCCTCGGCTCGCTGTTTTATTTTCGCAAAATTATCTCTGACTAAAAATCTACAAAAATTCATGAATGAGACAAAACACGCACGCAACAGAGACAGCAGCAGCAGCAGCAGCAGCAGCAGCGGCAGCGAAAGCAAAAGCCCCCGAAGCCAAAAATGTCAATACAAACAATAAAAATTCGAATGGATGTGGATAATACGATCTTGTGTGCCAAACTGTGATACGGATTTTAAGCTAAACACATACAACACTCTTAAGTCTAGGTCTTTAAATGTTTTTTTTTTTTCTCTCTTTTTTTTGTGTGTATTTTGCTGAGATTGTGGGAAAAAGTAAGCTCTGCTTAAATCAGAGAATTTCTGGGAAAGAATATGTTAATTTATAAAAGTCGACAAGTTGCTTTTAAAAACCGTAAAAAATGATATGCAGAAATTTGTAGAAAGTGAGAATGGGAACTTAATTATCCACATATTTATTATTTATTTGCTGTAGAGTTTTTGCGAATTTCATTTGAAATATTGAAATAACAATATGAATGATATTTAGGGAATTTCATTTATGACCAGTAGTCATTCCTCGGTCGAATTTCCTTAAAGATCTCATTTGGATCGACTACATTTCCTTCACATTTTCAAGTTGTTCAACTCGCTGCCAGTCCCGAGACTGGCGCTTTCAACAAATTTGAGGTAGCTGAAATTCATATGCTAGTTGCCCTAGTTGTGTAAGCTGAAGGTATTCGGCTGGCTTTCCTAAGCCATGTTGGCTACCGTATTACGCTCGCAGAGTCCATTAGCTGGCAGCCACCTAGTTAGCAACCTGATGCTAGGCAGACCCTTCCGAGGCGAACATGGTCGTGGTCTTGCTGTCTTGCTGTCTTGCGGTCGCGCGATATCTCGAGTACGTTGTCTACGATCTTGGCCATTTAAAAGCATGTCCAACATGGGCCACTTAATTTCTCTAAAATGTCATATTTAATTTCGCATTTAGACGTCTTCATTGCCGCATTTGAGGCTTCTAACGTGTTCGACTACTGGGGCCAGCCTGAATGGTTGGCTAACTCTGGCGTCTGGTTCACTGACTACCTGCATAGATATCATGCCTTGGACATGTCTCTGTGTTGCTTCTGCTCTCTGTGTGTATGCGTGTGTGTGTGTTGTTTTTTTTTGCTGTTTCAGCGATTTCCGGTTTGGTTTCATTGTAAAAATTTTGTACGTTTTGGTATTTTCGGTTCACACGTGCGCGGGTAATAAACTTCAAATGACCGAAACTGAAACTGGCGCTCAGCGCTTTAAGTGGCCCGTGTGCGTGGTTCGAGGCACATACAAGAAGCACCGAGACACCAGCCCCCAACCCACCCCCGAACAGACGAGCCCCCTGTACCCAATGCCGCAGCAGAGCCACAGGCGAAGACAGACGCGACCATTGCTGAAATCAAGTCAAGTACTGAAAGCAAACACTTTTGCAACACACTTCACGCAGAAGCCAGCGAGAGAGTGCTCTCCATTGAGATACCCTGGAATCGACAGATGTGTGTTGTAAAGGCAGCTGATGACGGATAGATAGAGAGAACGGCTTCCCTGAGAAATAAGATTTATATAGAAGGACGAGGAACTCAATAGAAACGAGTGATGGATGGAGAGTGAGAGAAAAAGAGAGAGATGTAATATATGCATACTGTTGTACAATTAGACTACTGTATTTCTCTTCCATGCGTTACACTCGATTGCCGCAAGCTGATCTACCCGATTCGTAGCTCCCTTTTGCCCAGCTTAAGTACACACAAAAAAATGTTAAGACCCGTCGATTAGCCATCTCGCTCGCACCCGTTTTGTGGCAGCTCATTATCAAGTTTAGCTTTTTAATGTATCTTCTGTGTTTATCATTGTCGAATTTTTTAATTAAATTATGTTGAAGCCGGGCCAGGCCAAGACGAGACGAGACACTGCACACGTGTAGCTCCGCCAGCTAGCAGCTACTGTTTAAACAGCTCGTTTTGGTCGCAAGTTCAATGTCTCTGGCCACAATTGCTGGCAATTACCTAGGCACCATGCGAATGCCCATTTTATTGGGCCTCAGGATTGGCCTTTAAGGGGGCGCGTAGTCGCTCAAGGCTAAGGCCTAAAACGATGCCAAGGTAACAAGCAGACAGGAGGCAGGACGACTGCCTGACCCAATAAACCCTTGCCAGCGACTTTATTACCCAGCCCGGCCAGGTCGGAAAATTAGCTGGAAGTGCTAATTAAAATTGTGCATGAGACCCTTTGCCTCCGCTGGCCCTGCCTCACACCCTCGCCCCGTGCAAATAAGCAATTTTAAGGTATTGAATTACATTTTACATGCCACTTGTGTGTATTTTGTGCTCCGGTCCTGGGGTCCTGGGGTTATGGGGTTCTGGGTGCCCGGCTTAGTGCACAAGCATGCTGCCGAGCAACATCAACATTTAATTTATTAATAACCCTTCTGCGGGCCCAATCCATTTGCACAATATGTTTGCCCGCCCGCCAGGGGGAGGGCAGAGCGTACTCTCTATTGACCATTCAAATGGTAACGTAAGCGTTTTGTCGCCAACTGTCATTAAAGCAGTCTGTGGCTAATTCAGGATACACACACACACACATACAGACACAGGCTTAAGTGTCAATGCTAATGTTAATGTTAATGCCTAATGCTAACGCTCAAAGTTTACACTAGTATGGGCGGGTAGCTAAGCTGGGCTGAAGCACAATGGTATGCTTATTATTATAATTCCAGATTGTTTGCAGTTTTGTTATGATTAGACATTAGAATTGTAAAGTGCATTGAAACTGGAGAGGAATCGGCTATCAAGCCTAACTTAGTAATTGCCACTAGCTAAACTGAGTTTGCATCTTGTGAACTAGATGAAGTTATAGAAGGTTTGAGTATTCTTCAATATGAGTATCTTTACCCGAAAGATCTTATAGGATTGCCATAGCTACAGGCCTAGTTTACCTATGCCAAGATCACATTACTTTGGACTACTTACATTTCAGCACGTCTTTTGTATTGCTATTTCCTGCCCATTTCACACTGCTTGCCTCACTGTGCCGCTCGCTTGGTATAGCTCTTCGTTGCTAATAGACTTCACAAATGATTTGCTTACAAGTTGTTGCCTGTCCCTCGTCCTCTCCCTATCACACTCTCACTCTCACTCGCCCTCAGCATTTATATATATTTCAGAAAATGTTGGGGCCAGCATGTGCCCCCATGTGCTGATATCCTGTTTCCGCATTTTATGGCACCCAGCGCTGCCCCACGAGCCCCACGAGCCCCACGAGGCTTACTGCAGTTGCTGCTGCTCTGGCGCCTGCTCGTGTTCCGTTTGTGTTCGGGCTCATTTCCGTTCAATAGAGTTGAGTCAACAAGCTAATTTCACGTTAATTTTAAGTGCTGCTGCCCGCTGAAGGTCCGAGCTAAACGATTTTTTTATTTTCGGGGTGCTTTTGCCCTAGGCTGGCCTAATGAATATGCCTGTACGTCGGCGGAGCCTGGTTCTGGGGCGGGAGCTGGAGCCGGCCAGAGTCTTGCAGGACGGACGCGTTTCCGAGTCACTCGGAAGTAAAATTTTATGCACAAGTTTTTGTTGGTAGCGCGTAAAATTTGATGGCCTACTAAAATTTCTATAAGAGAGTGGGCATACAATTTTTGCCTGCTCTTTAGCCGGGGTGGGCTGACTCTATAGCGACATATTAAAACTTTATATGCATTATAAAATTGGGTTTTATGTCACTCTCCAAGCTGCCATTAGCTTGGGGTTTGAGGGTTGGAGTTCGGGGTTGGGTTGCCCTGTTGCTGCTGCCTTCGGCTTAGAGACAGCAAACAAATAAAGCCAACATAAAATTTTGATAGTCAATTGCGTGCAAAAGAAGTTCGAATGCCGCTGTCGTCTGTCCCATTGTTTCCGACTGCAGAGCAGCCACAATAACGAAATATATGTATGCAAAGGGAAAAAAAAAACTTATCCATAAAGCTCAACATGCTTCAAATGCCGTGTAATGCACGGCATATCATCGTAAAAGAAACAACAACAACCCTCCTCCGACTCGGAGTGAAATGAATATTTGCTCGGAAAGTGCCCCAAATTACAATGTGAAGCGAAGCAGCTCGTTCGCTGAGAGCGGTTCCGAGGGCTTAGCTGTAAAATGGAACATTTTAACCATTTTAACATTCTTTATGGTTTCTTTTTTCTTTTTTCTCTTTTTTTTTGGTGTGTTTTCTCTGTCTTTATTTTTACATATTTATTGGATACGCATCATTTGGCATAATTCCCAGGGTTGATTTTTTGGGGTTTTACTGCAACTGAATTTAATTGGATATGTAAGTTAGACCAGCGGAGCAGGCGTGGGAGACGGGGCAAGGGTTTGGCTAAGTGGAATAGTCTGTCACATCTTTATGGCATTTTAATTTTCACAGTACATCAGAAACTTTTCTCAGCCGGGATGTCGTATAACCGAAAGTAGTTGTGCAAGTATTATATGCGAAATATTAAGAGGTTTTTGAGAATCGCAAAGAAGAGCACAAGTTGGACTATATTGACTTAATAAAAATATGAAAATTTCATGGAAGGCTTTTATCTCTATGCCTTCTGCTTCCTTCAATTACATAATTGTGACCCTAGTTTTATAGCCTGTAGTTCCTAGAAAAAACGCCCCTTTTCACTGAAATCCATATCGTATGAAAAAATCTAAAATTCCAAAACGAATATTTTTAGAGTGCAGATCTAGGTTTCAGCTTTATGGCTTTATGGCTCATACAGCAAATGGACGAGAGTCAATTAAAACGTTGCCACAGCTCAATTTCGGCAGTCGTAAAACGGCACCCCACCACGAGCTGTGCCTCGCTGTCCACTCTGAGCAATCGGCAGCTGGCAAAGATCAGCGCTGAGCGCTGAGAGTTTTATGGCCTCGACTACCTCCGGAGGTGCAGGAGCAGCGATTTGTAAATGTCATAAGTGGGCATTTTCCAATTGGCCAGACAAAGTAACGGCAATAAAAGCAAAACTGTGCCACACAAACTCGGCCCAATCGCTGGCCTCATCTCTTGACCATTTGCCTGGTGTGAGTGTATGTGTGTGTGTGTGTGTGTGTGTGTGTGTCTTTATATGAATTGCTCTTTTTGTAATTTTTAATGCTTTTACGAGCATATAAAATTATTATCATATTTGGTCTGGCTGGCTTGGCTTTGGTCCTGCTCATGGCCCTGGCATATAACTCATGCGACAGTCAGATCCGAGCGCTAAGATAGGCGCCAGTCGAGCATGTGCGCAGCCAGCTCCAAGAGGCGGCACTTGAGCAGCAGCAGCAGCAGCAGCAGCAGCAGCAGCAGCAGCCATTGCCGCATTCAAGCTAAATGACATTCTTTTTGACTTATGAGGCGGCATTTGCTGCATTGCCGTTGCTGATTGAGTGTCGAGAGATGTGGCAGAGTGCAGAGCTCTCGGCCATTATGCTGGACCGCCTGCCAACAAGGCCATCAAATTTGATTGCCACAGCCTATAGCTGGGCTAGAAGGCAGCTACGCCAGCTACGACAGATACGAGCGTTGGCCATTGGCCGTTGGCCGTTGCCTGTTGGCAGGTGGCCGCGAACCCTCGCGCGTTGCCATAATAAACCAATAAAAGCGGCCACTTGCAGTTCCAATCAAGTGACTTTTATTGGGTACCCAGAATAAATTGCCATGGCCCATGGCATGTAACCAAAAATAAAGTCAAGTGCCGCACTTGGCCAGGTAACAACAATAACAAATGGCAGTAGACACTGCTCGAATACCAAATGCTCTTAGTTCAGGAGATATTCAGGTATGGTAAATGTAAGTAATTGGATATATCTCTGATAAGTCATTACAGAGTTATTCGATAGAGTTCCATATATTATTGTCATTATATGATTACTATAAGCAAGTACATTGAAAACTCTCTCCCTTTCATTAGCTGTCCAACTCACACTAAGCTAATATACCTCGCCTGCTTTATAGAGTATGCACCGACAACAATAATAAACATGTAATGAGCCGCTTTCTTCACCGGGTCGGCAAATGCATGGTAATAGATTTCGATTGCATGCCGCGTGCCTCGAACTCAAACTCAGCCGCAGTCGCAGCCGCAGCCGCAGCCGCAGCTACAAGCGCTCTCCAATAGAAAGAGGGAGAGCCACCAGCCTCTAGCCACTAGCTGGGCAGCCGACGCCGGCTTCGACTTGCGACTTCAACTCCGATTGCGACTTTGTCCGGCGATGGACGCGCGATTGCTTTAGTCATGGTCTGCGGGCCATGTGCGATAATTATGGTAATATTTGCATTTGCGTGTGGCTCCGCTAAACAGTTGAGTGAGTCGGCGGGCGCCAGCGACTGACCAACTGACTAGCTGGCTCTGGCTCCCCGACTCCCCTACCCGCTGACTGACTGGAGCCACAGTTGCATACAGCTGCAGCAGTCTGCAATCGAGCTGTGCTTCCTTATTGCAGACATGCAGTTTGAGTTGGGGACGGAGTCGGAGTCGGAGTTGGGGTTCGCCTCCCTCTACTTTGCTTTTCTTTAATGGCATTTTAAACAGTTGATGCTGCCCACTGTGCGGCCACGCCCACCTCAAGCAGCTCGTCGCCGTCGCCGTCATCGTTGTCTCGCTTTCAATTAGGCCTCCGCCTTTAAATTCCAATTTCAATTCATAATTTCGAAATGAAATGCGATTTGAGTTGTCTTTTAGTTTTTATGTCGCGTTTTATTGCCCATTAAAGTAAATTACAGCTAACGGATTGCGACAAAGTGGGCGTGGCCAGAGTGCTTCTTCTTGTTTTTTAGATTGTTTCAATTTTGCGTACAATGCGTTTTTTATGAATGACTGCGGCCGAACGAACTTCAATTTATGCTCGGCCATAAAACACAACGAGCTGCCCCAAAAACCGAAAAAAAATACTAAAAACACATTTTGAAGGCTACAAATTAATTAGAGTGTTTTATCAAGTTTAATTAATATCTTTTTTTTTTGTTTTTTATGTCCGACTGCTGACGTCAGATGGCAAAGATCCCATGTCAAATGTCATTTGGCAGCACTGTAAGTGCCTTCAATTTAATGAGAGCTACTTAATTACAAGCTGCGCATAGTCCACAGTTGATAGAAGCAAACGTTATATAAACACTAAAATAGACAAATGAAATTCGAAATAAACCTGAAGAGAAACTAGGCCTTCGCTTTTCAGCCCAAGACTAAACATCATCATCATGTCAACCAGACCTTAGTTTGATATGCCAACAAGTTAGACCAAATGATTAAAATGAATGCTGCTGAATGCTGAAATAAAAGCTTTAAGCGCAAGTCTATCTTAGATCTACCAAACAACTAAGGCTTAGTTAAGTTGGCGCAGTTCTCCCTGATTAAAGAGCCCAATTAGAGACGAGCAACTCAATTAATTTACTCTGCTCGTTGACCAAAACACAGTCAAATAGGATGCAGTCGCAGTCGCAGTTATCGATGAAGCTGGAGACGATAAACAGTTTCGTTTGCCCCAAGGATATTAAGCGAAACTCGCAGGGGTATGCTTAAGAGGGCAATCACCCGCAGTCAGCCGACAGAGACAGAGACAGACAGAGCAGACAGACGGACGGACGAAGAAGAGGCTAACAACTAAGAAGAAGACGATCCCTGATGGCGATGTATGTATGTTACATACTACACACATCGGCATGGGATCCCAACAACATCGGGCAAAGGCAACACAAAGCAAAGCAGCAAAGGAAAAAGGAAAACGAAAGCCAAGACGAAAATTATAACGAGCATTAAAAACGGTTTTCGGTGTTCAAACAAACCACCGCATGCAGCAACATTTGGTGGCAAGCCCTGCCCTCCCTGCTTCCAAAGTTCAGGCTTCTGGCCTGCGTAGGCGCAGCCACTCACCTGAGCTCCACTTGGAGTGCTCGAGTGCCACAGCCGCAGCGTCAAAGTGGCCATAAAAATCATAATGAAGCGGCGACTAAAACAAAATGCCATAAAATGCTTTAAATGAAAACGGCATAAAAAATAAAAGACAACAAAAACACAACACAAACAGAGCCAAACAATAAAATAAAAAAAAAAAGAGAGAGATGTCCTTCTTGGAATTCTGACCAGGTCGAGACAGCGACGGCGGCTCAGCTCAAAAAGAGCAGTCCGAAAATTCCCAGCTCGCTTGTTGGTCGGGGTGGTGGGCGGGGGGCGAGGGACGTGGCTGTGTGGCATGGAATTCATTCAACAGTTTGTAATCAATGTGGACGTGCAGGACGCAGACTTGATAAGCGTTGCATTCAATGACCCAATGCTGGCCCAGCCCAGGTAGCCGACTCGAGCGAAAGGTGCAAAAGGACCAAAATAAACGAACGAGAAATTTCGCGATTTCGGCTATTTCGGTGGCCTTTAAGTGGCGTCTCACTAAAGTTGGCTTGTTTATGATCGGATCGGGCCGATTAAGTTGCTGGCGCATTCATAAGAACTGATCAGGCGAGAATGAAGCAGCTGAGGCGAGTTCCTATTGCGTTTGGCAGAGGATGTGAGAAGACTTTATAGGGTATCTGACAAAAGACTTGGATGGAACAGTTTCTAAAATAAACATAAATAATATTTGTGTCTGTGCTTTAATGTATGTCAACAACTTTTCGAACTAGGATTGACTCAAAAGTAATTTAAGAATTGCAAAACCTTAAAGGACTTCTTTAATGCATTGATTTTCTCTTAAGCCATGCTCAAACATATCCATTTCATTTGCCGTGCTGAAATAAGTTTAATTAAATTTAATAACCAATATTAAGTGCTTCAACTTTGATCAATTCGTCGAGGGCAAACACTCCAAATTTTGAAGAGCTCCAGAGACTCAAGTGCGCAAACAGCAGCAATTCCAAGTTTCAAAAATAAAAGCTCAAATTTTCGGCCAGCTCTATGCAAAAAAAAAAAAACAACAACAAACTATTTGAGAGTTGTTGTTGTTGTTGTTGGTTTCGCTTTGGCTCTCTGCTGGGCTGCAGGTCAATGCGCTTTTGCAAGGTAAATTCAGACGAAAAGCAGCAAATTCCTTAGAATGGCATAACAAGAGCCCAACACACACACACACAGGCACATTCATACTGTGAAGGAATTAAAAACACATAAATGTCACTTTCGCATAGCTTTTTGTTTTATGGAGCATCCTTTTGCAACCGGAGCCCAAATGTGCGGCTGGCGACTGAGTCGGAATCGGAGACTGAGTCGGAGACTATTCTCGACAAAACCAAAACAAAACCCAAGCCAGAGCAGAGCCAAAACTAAACCCAAAGCCGCAGACATGGCCACACTTCAGCTGCAGGCCGAGCTTCAGGCTTCCAGCTTTGCCCTGCCCTGCCCTTCCCCTGCCTGGCCATGCCTTGCCTGGCTTGGCCTGGCCTGCTCTGCCTGCTGCTGGAGTAGCTAAATTTGACGCAAGCGCAACAAATTCACAGACTCTCAAAACACACACACACACGGGCGCGCACACACACTTGAGCAGACGTTACCTGAACTTGACAATGAACTCGGTCATTTCGAGGGCAACAAACAAAAGGTGATTTACCTTTATCCTTTGCTATGCGCCTTGCGAAACGAGTTGAACGCATTCAATAGATGCCGACAGGCCGGCAGAAAAAAGACAGAGAGAGTGACAGAGAGAGAGAGCGAGAGGACACATTCAAATGCATAGACAGATAGAAATACAGATACACCACACGGAGCACAGAGAGTCCAGCTAAATTCTGCTGAAATTCATTCAGACACACTTCGCACATTAACGCCCAGAGCACCGAGGTCTCAGCTCTGAGCTCTGAGAGCCTTACCTTGTCCCAGGCGTCGTGTCCTTTTCTTACTGCTGCTGCTCGAGTTCCTGGAACTGCGTCGGTCATTTCAAAAGTATTCTCTACTTAGATCCGTTCTATTTAATCTCAGAAATTAATGTCCCTGCAGCTAGCGCTCTGCCTCTCTCTTTATGCAGCGTCGCTCTTAATCAATATCACACGATTTATCAATGATATATGTCAAGGATGTCTCTTGAATAAACTGAAAAATGCTCTGCTTGAAATTAATGAGCCGCAGTGCTCTGAATGCATCGCTATTTCCAGCTAAATAAATGTGGAAATTCTGTGTGAAAATGTTGAAGAATTTTGTTTAAAATGTGGGTGATATGAAGCAGCTACTATAGCTTTTCATTGAAAGTTGATGTTCCTCTTTATTGTAAGTATAGGTAAAAGAAGCATGGAAATGCAATTTCTGAAATTGAACTTTGTTTATGGGACCTTGAACTTGGGTAATTTGCTAGAAATCATAAATTGATTTCGCAAGAATATTATATAAAACTCACTCTGCGAGGCTTACGCTTTCGAGTTTCCTCAAGAGTTTTCATGATCAGATTAGGCTCTGTGTCCAATAGAATTTGATAGTCATATATATTTGCCTAAACTGGAAGCTATTATACACTCATTTACTATAAATACACACACCCATGCACACACAGACTTATGTTTCATATTAATATTCAGCAGCTGCTTTAACTCTCTGCTGCTTAACCCAAAAGACTGCTCTGTCGGCTGCTTCCCTCCGCGTCGCCTTCCGTTGTCGTCCTCGTCATTGGCCTGCACTTATACTAACCATAAATTACTAGCTGTTAGCTGCTACCCAACGCTTTATGGCCAACATACACACACAGAGACGCACACACATGAGCTTGCAGAGAGAGTTGGAGTTAAATCTCCATTGGTCTCGGTTAACTGAACTCTCAAGTAGTCTCGATTAGCGATAATATCTCGCCGCATTGTCATAATTCTTGAGCTGCCCAGCGCAAAACCCATTAAAATCCAAATACTGCGGGGTTGCGATTTGGGGGGTTGGACTCTCGTCTAAGCTTTCTAATAATCCTGGCATGGCATTGACCATCAGTGCGAGTCGCCGAGTGTTGTTGATATATGGCGCTTTTGTGTTTATCAAATGCCATCATCAAATTTTCATTAACTTGTTTTTTTTCTCCTTCTTTCCCGGCTGGCTGTGCTGCTTCGCTTGCTGTGAATACAATAAATCTTGTGCTCGAAGTTGCGCCAAAAAATACGTTTTCAAAGAGTCAAAGGACGTTTCTGGCCTATGCCATAAATAAATATTCAGCTCACTCTTCTAGGTGAGTCACAGAGGGCGAGAGCGAGAGCGATAGAGAGGGCGATAGAGAGAGGGTGGGCATCGATGACAGCAATAGACAGGAGGAGTCTGTGCTCTGCGTCTCTGCTCGCTCGATGTCCTTTATTAGCCAAGTTTACAGACACATTTGTCAATTTTATGTTGGCTAGGCGTCCAATTTGCCGCATTGCAATAATTATGAATTATATGCAGGCCTGGCAGCAGCTCCACTTGATGCTACTGCTCCTCCTGCTCCTGCTGCTGCTGCTGCTCCTGCTGCTGCTGCTGCTCCTGCTGCTCCTGCTGCTGCTGCTGCTCCTGCTGCTCCTGCTGCAGCAGCTTGTGGCACATCCTTCAGTTAATTACCAACAAGACGTCAACTTTTTTAATTCATTTGCCAACTTTGGCACACATTTCCAACACATTGCTCCTCCGTCGTCCTCCACTTTTTTCGCCCTGGACAGATGATCGATGTTGGCATCGCATTTGACCTCGCACTGTGTGTCTGATTTTATTGGAAAACTTTTGACGCCGACTGGATACAGCTACAGCTACGGCTCCTGCTCTTGGCTTGCTGTCCAAATCATATTTTATGGCCATCATTATTACCTAATTTTTATGCGCCCAACCGTCGCCGACAACTGAAAAGTTGGTCCTCTTCTGTCCTGTCCCTAGCGTCTTCTTGTTGCACATTTCTTCAGCTGCACCAGTTGCCTGCCTCAGTCTCAGTCTCAGTCTCAGTCTCGGCCTCTTGGCTGCCAGCAAACTGATAAAACTTTCTTCCAAAATTATTTTCCCACTTTTTTCGCTTCTGCATTTAAACGAGCGTGGCAGACAAAATGCGATTGCTAATTTTTCATGGCGGATAATGAATGATATATTGACTGTAATATGCTGCCCCCAAAAGAGGGCGGGAATGTGGTTGCAACCACCAACTGGCTGGCTGCCTGACTGCCTGGCAGAGCTAGTTGGCAGTGCAATTATTCAAACTATTTGTCGGAGAGGGTGAAGCGGACGAGGGAGGACAGGGCGCTAATTAGCCAAAAAGTTTGCATTTGCATCGCGCTGTGATAGATAGGCGATAAAGAGGCCAACGATCTGGCTTGAATTATGCTAACAGCAGTTACGACAGTTAGAATTAGGCAATAGTTTATGATGCGGTCTATTCAATTTGCAATCAGTGCAGCTACAGGTAGTCATCACTAGTAGTATCTTATAATATTAGAAATCGTAGTATCTCTCACCTAGGCAGCTCTGCTTGAAGTATCTCTCATATTAACAAGACTTTTTTGTTACTTTTACCCAGTCCACAAGCCATAAATCCATTCGATCACCTCTCGACTCCAACACTTGCAATCCCCACAAATATCTTCGCCAAGCATCTACGGCCGGGCAGCAACTTATCGCAGCATCTCCTGCTGATGACAGTGTCAGAAAAGTCGCCACGTTTTAACTCAGTTACAAATTGTTCAATTGATGGGCCATTTGATCATCTCAAGCTCTCGACGGCCGCCGCCGCCGCCTTCGCCTTCGCCTCCGCCTCTGACCCCTCGTAAGTACAGTTGCCATGTGACCGAGCTGATAACTGATTTGTGATAAGCCAGCTTTCAATTTTTTGCTGTTTTGTGGGCCAACAACACGACGAAGCAGAGGCAGCAGAGCAACAACAGACATTTGGATAGCCATTACGTGGGCCAGGACAGACACATAAAGTAAATACATAACGTGGGCCAAACGACTAATATGCGATTATGGCAAATCAAATGCCTTTTGGCTCGAGAGTCAACAACAGCCGCAGCAGCGGCAGCGGCAGCAGCAGCAACAACACAATGGAAACGTGAACGAACAGATTGGGACTTGGGCAGCAGGCGAAGGGCCAAGACGAAGGCGCAGGCGACTTTCCAACATTTTGCACATCTGTTCGAATAATATATAGAATTTTTTTGTCGTCCAGACGACGCAAAATGCGAGCAAGAAAGGCACGAAAAAAAAAGAAACGAAGCACACACACTCTCTCATATAGAGCGTAAGTACAAGCCCAAATATAATAAAACGACAGGGGCTGCAGAGCAGGCGAGCAGGCGAGCAGCCGAGAAGGTGGTCAGGGGTGGGGGGAGCGGCTGGGCATGGGGATGTACAGATCGAGGGGTGTGTGCCAGGTCTGGGTTGCTGTGGCTGAAGCGGAGGCGACAATGGCCAAAGGTTACTGACACAGCACGCACATTGACCTTGATCGCTGGGAACGTCTGGAGACGTTCAGTCAGGCAAACGGGAAGCAGCAGCAGCAGCAGCAGCAGCAGCCGAACCCGAAGCCGCAGCCGCAGCCGCCGTCGAAGCTGTATGGGCAAAGAGCGCCCGCCGGGAGCAGGAGACAGACACAAGACGCTAGTAAATTATTTGCAAATTTATTTAGCCCCGGCTGTACAATACAGCAGCAGCAGCAGGCGGCAGCAGGAGGCAGCAGCAACAGCAGCAGCAGCAGCAGCCGCCGCGATTCCCAACCTACCGCATTGTTACATCACGTAAGGCAGACGGCCAGAGAATGGCAACCAAATAATACAGCAACATAAAAAAGGAGCAGCTATTGGTAGGGGTGCGAAGCAAATAACGGTGCCTGTGCCTGAGCCCAGGATGTGCTCGTTACGTGTCCAAGTTGAAATGAAACCGAAACTGGACGCTGGCAAATTGCTTATGAGGCTGAATCGCCGGCAAAATGTGAAATGAAAGCTGACCAGGGTTCGCAGCGCCAGAGGGAGCAGCAGGACGAGCAGGAGGCGGTCCTTAACAGGCGGGCAGGAAGCGCTTAAAGTTCGTTAAACTCGCTAGCGACCATTGTTGCAATGCACTGAGAGAAAACTTGGGTGTAGAAACGGAAATCAATTCTAATTAATTGACAAATTGTTATTGTATTTGGTCAGAGATCCATCCAGCTGCGGATTCCCGATTTTGGTGCTGGTCTCTGCTTTCGGCGAGCAGAGTAAACCTCTCAAGGATTTCTTCCACTGTAACACAGTGAGGCAAAAGCCACTACGCGCTCCCGTTTGTCTCTCCCTCTCACTCTCGCTGTCTGCCTGCCTGTCTGTCTGTCTGTCTGTTGTCCGTCTGCCTGACTGCTGCCGCCCTTCGGCCCAATTGCGTCTCAGCTTCAGGACCTCGCCTCGACACGCTGTTGTCGCTTACGCTTCCTGGCCACGCACAACGCACAAAATATCAACGCACTTTTCAAGTCCTCGCATTTCTTCTGTTCGAGTTGTGGGTACCGTCTGGCGGTGCGGCGAGCGGGGATCAGGGCAATAGAGCGCAGCGCCTGAAGCAACCACCACCAAAGCGAGGCCAAACCCAAACTCAAACCCAAGAACAAAACCCAAACCCAAACCCAAACCCAAGCAGAAATCCATGTGCGGGCCCTTGTCTGGTCTATGCCTATGCTTAAGGACTCGCTGCTAGACCTGCTTGGGCTTGGGCTTGGGCAAGGACTTCCTGGTGCGTAAGGCGCTGCGCTC
Source organism: Drosophila navojoa (assembly GCF_001654015.2). Next base: position 75,822 of record NW_022045943.1, read on the forward strand.
TTCATTCAATTCAAATTTTCTTGCGAAACGCTTTTAATTGCCTAGCCCGCCATGGGCGTTGTAGTAGGGTGCGGGGAGACGCGGGGCAGAGGGGGCCGAACACGACTTGAAGAGTCGACCCCATAAATTACGGACAGTCAGCGAACTGCTCACCACACTGGAAATTTGATATTAATATGGAAATTTACTTTTCGTATTATTGTTTTTTATGTTTTTTTCCTCTTATCCTAGCGGCCCGCCTTTTCTCGATTGTTTCGAGTGACACTAGCTAAATTTTAATTAAAAAATAATTTAAGAAAAATATGTGCAATACTTGAATGAAGTACAGAATATAAAGGAATTCACAAAAGAGAAGAAAATATTGCATACGCGAGATAAGAATGAATTATTAAATGATGAGACATTGCTGACAGTGAAATATAGGCAAATTAAATATAAATAAAGATGTTGGTAATTAGATAGAATGGGGATAGGCTGAATGTAAAAGAAGAAAGCTCAAGGTATGCTTGTTCGATCAACCTTTCATCAATCAAAGTTTTATAGAGCCTTTACCAAACTTTGCCTTTAAATATTAATTTCCTTCCCTTAATTAGCTGCGTAGATTTTTTAGCATGCTTCACATTGTTTTCCTTAAACGGATTCTTCAGTAACAACTTCATCTCTTAATACTCATATGCAAATGATCCTTCTTATATATACATTTCAAATTCCACCTTTCCTCGATATTGTCCACATCTCTCGCTCTCTTTCCCAGTCTCTCTCTCTCTCTCTCTGAGTTCAGCTGCCACGCCTCAAAACTGTACCTCGTGTTGCCTTGGGGGTTCACATGCTGACGCTGCTGTGGCTTCTCTTCTCGCACATTTTTCTCCTGCACTGCGCCCCATTCTTCTTATTGCTATCTTCTGCTCATGTCTGTCTCTGCTCTCTGCTCTCTGTCTCTGCCTCTGCTTCTTCCTTAATCGACGACGACGCATCCACAAATTAGCAGTCGTCGACCTCAATATCAGCTTACGAGCCACGCCGAGTCTCGTAGACTCTCTTCGACTGCTCGTCTCTCCTGCTCCTCCTCCTCCTGCCTCTCCTCCTCCTGCCTCTCTTCCTCCTGCTCCTCCTCCTCTTCTTCGTCCTCCTCCCTTAGGCTTGTTCACCTTGCATCTATTGCGCCGCGACAGACATGAAAAATTCCCCCTCATTATTGCACGTAATGTGATGTTGTTTCACTCTAGAATCGTCGCTCGTTTCGCTTCGCCTTTGTATCACACAGACACGCACACACACTCACACACACGCACTTTGCGTTTCGGGTTTTTGGATTTTGGATTCGGGTTCAGGTTCCTGTCTTGCTGCCCATTGCTGCTCCCCTGTTCAACGACGTTCTGGTTTTTGCATTTTGCGCCTCGAGCGCTGCGCTTGGTTAGCCCAGACAAACAGACAGACCGAGAGAGTGAGTGAGCGAGAGAGACAGAGAGAGAGATAGTGAGGTGTGTGTGAGATAGAGCGGGAGAGAGGGCTCTGTCTGGCTGTCTGGGCGTATTTTATGTTCTGTTTTGGCTATATAAATTCTGTTGTTGTTCTGCCTACCACCAACGATGATGACGAGTCCAACCTTGCTTTTCCCGCCAAATGCAGGCGAAGCAACAGAAGCAGCAGCAGCAGCAGCAGCAGACAATACCACATGGCAAGTCCTAGGTCGGTTACACCACCAGACAGAGAGACGTACGGACAGACGGAGACAGGCAGACAGGCAGAGGGACAGACAGACAGACAGCGTCAACAGAGGGTTACTCACGCTACTATGACTCGCTCAGCTCGCCGAGGGTTACTCGCTGCGCCCCAATATTGAAATTCGCAAATTCGAGTTCGAAACCGAAACCGAAACCGACGCCAAAAACAACAACGAAATCATCATCAACCAAATGCCGGCAGCTCGTCGTGTGAATGAACTCCGTCAAGGACAATGATCTGCTCGGCGAGCGTCCGAGTGCCCATTAAACCACCTCCGCCCGCCGCCTTCACCAGCAGACTAGCCCGTGCCATAGCCACGCCCATCGCGCCTTTTGCTTTGCATTTATTGCGATTTATTTTTCGGGCCGAGGGTTGATTTTTATGGAAGCAGACGACGGCGACGACGACGACGGCTGCGTCGACGGCGTCATTGACATTGCAAATTCACGAGCAACAGACGCAAAACAAAACAAATCGTTAAACTCGGTGGGATGGAACCCCCCGTTCGATGGATGCTGTCTGCTGCGCGCTAGCCTCCCCCACACCAGGCACATCGAAAGTGAACACAACTCAGTCAGCAGATTTGTAGCCAAAAATCTCCATTGTCCTCTGGCTGTGGCTCTGGCTCGTCCTGCCAGATGATGCGTTTCATTATTAAATATTTAGCAAATGTCTCTCTGCCTGGCTACCCCCGGACTCCAATCCCCTTCCCCTCCACCGCAGCACACGACTCTCAGTATTCGACATTTAAATGCGCCTTCACGTCCAATCCTCAATGTTTATTGAATTTCTGTTTGCCGTTCGTCTGTTTTGGACCAGTTAGCAGTTGTTTCTTCTGCAGCTCACTGTTGTCGCCAAATATTGCACCTGCCCTGCCCAGCCTGCCCAGCCTGCCCTGGCCGTTTGCACCTGTCCACGGCGAGTTCAAAGCTTTGATGTTTGTTTTGTATGCGGGCAGAGTTCAATGTCCGCTGCACACAGCAATTCGAATCGCATTGCATTCGACTTTAGCCAGAGGCAGGAAATTAATCGAAATTGAGCTAAACACCGAGGGGCCCTCGCATCGTTTTAATGACTTTATAAGTGGTTTTCCCGCTATTAATATTGGGGTAGTCTCGTTCAATGTACACGATGCATGCGGGCTCGTTGTTTGAAAATTGATCAAATTAATTACTTTTCTTTAAGAGTTAAATACATGTTGATGTATTCAATTAAAAGCAATGCATGATTATCAGCCCATTCATTTAGTGGCTTTTCGCTTCAGAGCTGTGTCCAGCCAAGATCTACAATATGTTCTATAGCGAGTGACTAGTCTCTTTTCCTCCCATAACCTCTGCAAAGCTCTAAACTATTTTTTTACATTTCCTTAAATGCTCTGCCTTCACAATTCCTCACATTTCTCCTTACTTCTTTCAAACATCAACCCCATACTTAAAGTGCTATCTATCCACAGCTCGTCTCGTTGCTTCTCCTCGATCCCCTTGAAATGCTGTGTGTCAAGCTGTCAAATGGGCAAAATTGGTTCCCCCAGCTGAGATTGGCAAATGAACAGAGGCATTAATTTATTTCAATTTGTATGCAAAACTTTGCATTTGCCAGTGGAGACAACTGCAGTAACAACAACAGCAACAGCAACAACAGCAGAAACTTGACTGACAATGCTCGAGGATGTCTGTCGGCCGTCTTCGGCTGCGGCAGGGGCAACATTTTGACTGGCTGTCAGTTCAAGTCGAAGTCGCAGTCGAGGTCCTATTCGGCAGGACTCTGGGCGACATATTGCCAAACATGTTTATTTACAGCCAAAGGAACAAGCAACAAGGCACAAGGACAACAGCTCGCGAGGAAGCAAACAGAAACGAAGTAACTGAAAAGGGAAGAAGGGAAGCCGAGTAGTGCACACCGGAACCAGATCAAGAACCCAAAAAACCGGAGCAGAAATTAACAATATCTTGAAAGTACACAGAGATTAAAAACTAACAGAGTGTAAACTCTCTCTCTCGGTAACGAAATTGTGCTCTATAATATATCAAAAATATTTACTTGTATATAGCTCTTTAAATGAGTGACTCTTTCAGCCAAGCTACTCTATTTTTTCTCTGCGTGTAATCGCGAACGCATCTTGTCACATTCTCATTGTCATCGTCATTGCTATTGTCATTGTCCGTGTCATTGTCAGGAGATCTATTTTTTCCCGTTCGCAGTTCCAGACGTCGAACAATTCGAGCAATTTCACTTTAAAAATTGCGGCGTTTAGCGCGCGATTGCCACAAATCAAAGCGACATTAAATTTCCCCTTGGCTCCCCACAGCCCCCCGATGCCAGACGACTCGTATTTACCCTAGGCAGCGGCTGTAACCGCCTTAGATTTGTGCGCCTGTGTGTGTGTCTGTGTGTGCCTTTTCATTTTTAGATAAATAAAACATCGCAAAGAAATCCCAAATGTCGTTTTCGTCTGAGCAGAGGCGTCCAAGAAAGTGGTTTGAGTGGTCTGGCATGGACAGGGATCGGGGAGCGGAGAGCGGAGAGCGGGGGATTGACTGCTGCAAACATATGCGATGCCAAATCAGCAGCAGACAAAACAAACAAAGACTTCGGGACAGACAAAAGGACCAAGACGGAAGGACAGACAGGCAGACATTGAATTCGCCTTCGCTGTTCAAAAATCGCTAAAGCAAATGAGAGGAAAATAAAAGTTTACGTGGCGCGCACGTGAGTGCCAGAGCAGGCAGCTTTTGCCAGGGCACACGCGAGGGTGGCTGCCTCCTCCCGCTCCCGCTCCTGCTTCTGCTCCTGCTCCGTTGTCAGTGACTGCTGCCGATTTTCGTGCGTAGACATCAACACAGACGACAATATTCCACTTCAAGTGATTTGTTGTTCAAAGTGGAGACTCAACGACAAAAAGAAAAGAAAACCAAGGAGAAAATACAGAACTTTTCCAGACGTCGGCGGCTGCTTGAATGATGTCCATGAGGGATGGCGTCAGGGGGAGGGAGAGAGACCAGTGTGTGGGTGGGGCAGGGCCCTTAGGCCTACAATTTCCACAGAGCTCAGCAGCAATCGGTGGCTAATAAATAAATATGCAAGCAAGAAGCAGCCTCCGTAGCTGGATTAGTCTGCGAATTTATGTCTGATCCATAAGCCATGCGTGGAGCATTGCCTATGAAAGCTGATACAGATGAGGTCTTAATATATAGATGACAGTCGAATGGGCACAGCTGAAGCATAAATATGCGAGAATTATTGAGCAGCGTCGTTAGCATAGGGGAATAGATGTGATCCTATAAGTGACATAAATTCTAGAAAATAGATTTAACTCTACACGTAACACTAGATAAATTTCTCGATGGAAGACTACGAGAAGAACTACTAGAAGACTAGGCTAGGAGAACGACTGTGGAAGAAATCACTACTAGAAATCAATTCCAATCTCAGCAACTTTCGTCTAGTGTCTAATGTTGTTAGTCTAACGTGATTATCGTAGAGCAATACGTGAATAGGCCTAGCTTGACTGTCTGACAATAGCGCTTGTTATCCTGTTTATGTCCCATTCTTGTCCATGAACGTAATGCCAAAATGTACGCGTCTCTGAACTTTGACCCTTGCAAAAAGCGCCGCCTGTGACCTTTGTGCGTGCGTTGACGCGTCTGCGCCACATCAAATTTTATGGATGCTGCGCTCGAATGTTGTTTCTGTTGTTTCTGTTGCTATTGCGACTGTTGTTGTTGCGGATTCTGGTGCTGTTGCTCAGTTTGCTTGGCACTTTTTTATGTGAAATTAATTTAGAAAACTTTCTCGAAATCACAAAATGTGAACAATTCACGTGTACGCCCAAGGGGTCAGATGTCGGGCGTCAGAGTTTTGGGGTTGGGGTTTGTTTAGGGTCCGTTTCTTTTTTTGGGGAGCTGAGTGCCATGTTTTGATAAGTATGTGTTTGCAGTTAATGCGGCTTAGTAAACCATAAAGGTCTGAGGTTTAAGAGACACACGGCAACTGAAAAGTGAAAAACTAACTTACGATTATATACGTGCATGTATCAAAACATCTTATGTTGGGATTAAAGACAGCAAAAAATGGAGTGTGTGGGTCAGCTTAGCAAAAGAAGTATAACGAAATGTAGACGTAGCATTAAGCAGAGGCAACTAGTATCTGTCTGTCATGTACTTAAGAGTTGTGTTTATCTTTTGAGTGAGTTTTACTCTTAGTGAAGCAGTATCTTTATCTCTGCGCGTATCTCTTTAGTCAATCATCATCATGTATTTTAGTCAAGCCCCCTCTCCCTCTCTCTCTCGGCCACTGTTTCTCCGTCCCCCTCTCAGCTAAAGCACTTATAGTTGTATTTTTGTGTGCTATGGCAAACCCTCGTTGCTGAAGTTTTATGGTAAATGCCCCAACGGAAATGCCCCTAGCCAAGAAGTGTCCCTACTGACAGCTCAAATGACCCATTCGGTGGCCACAATTTGCCATTGCTTGGATGTCGGTGGCAAGAGCCGCAAGCAGCAAGCGGCAAGCGGCAGCATGTGGCATGCGGCATGCGGCAAGTGGCAAGTGGCAAGCAGCAAATGGCGAAGACGACATCAGCAAATGGCAAATGGGGCATCGGCATCTGATAGATATAAAAACATCAACACACTGCCATCCACTCAATGCGCATTTGTATCTGTATCTGTATCTCTCTATCTGCAAATGTATCTCGTGTGTATGTGGCTTCGCCTTTGGGTGCTGCATCTTCCGTTCATAGTGCATCGAACTTCCACTTTGGATTCTACGTTGTAAATATCTTGTGCTCATGTATCGACAATAATTACGTCTGAGCTACTCGTAGATCGCAACTCAGAGAATTTGCAAGTTGCTCAGATGGAGCAGAGAGCGGGAGAGTGGGAGAGCAGGGGTAGAGGGCGCTATGACTGGACGTGAGAAGGCCGCAGACAATAATACAAACACGCCAAAGTGTGTAGAACGAAATGGAAAATGGAATCGAATCGAAGCGCATGAAATGAAATTGTGCACCCAGTTCAGCACACCCCACCCGTTCCCCCTCTACTCTATCTCTTCCTCTCTCACACGCTCTCTCTCTGTCTCTCTCTTGGTTTGCTGTCCGCACAATACTCGTTCGCTCGTTCACTCGTTCCTTCCTACATTCTGCGAGGTGAATGGACGCAAGGTGACGCGACGTAGCGCAGTCGCTGCCCGCGTCGCTGCTGCAGTCAACGTCAGTTGAATGTTGGCTTCATTTACTATGGATTTGCGCGCCAAAAACGTTCCCCTTTCAGGAGTTGACTTTGTTTTGAGAGAGACAGAGCGAGCGAGCGAGCGAGCGAGAGAGAGAGAGAGAGAGACGCCAGTGAAACGTTGTGAATGTGAAACGTGGATGCCAAAAGGGCCATAGGCATGGGCATGGGCATGGGCATGGGCGTGGCAGCAGAAAAAATAACAGAAAACAGAGAACAGAGAACGAGAAAAAAAAACGAGACAGGAGCACAGGCCAGACGCCAACTGTGCTGTACTTGCTGCCATTTACCATTACCACTTCGCATCGACGACTGCCCCCGGGCCTAAGCCAACCTCCCCCCGCCCACCGGCACCCGGCCGAGAAGCGAAGCGTTTCAGAGCTGCCGCTCCTTCAGTTTTGTGTTTGTCTTGCGAGTTTTGCTTTGATCCCCTCATTCTGTCTGGCTGGCTGGCTGGCTGGCATTCCCGTTCGCATTCGCAATTCTGCTTTGCCTTTGCCTCAGTTTTTGCATTTGTTTTTGTTTTTGTGCCCATTGCCATTGCATGCACTTCGCCCGCCACAGACAGAGCCATGTTATTGCCCTGTCGTCCTCTCCTGCTGCTGCTGCTTCTCTCCTCTTTATCATCGCTCTCGTTGTCGATGTCGTTGTCGTTGTCGTTGTCGTTGTCGTTTGCTGGCTTTGTTTACAAGCATTTGATGGACCACTAACGTCGCATTGAGGCTCCCCTTCGCATTCGCATTCGCATTCTGCAAAATGCGCGCGATTTTCTTGCTGCTGCCCTTTTTTTGTCTCTCGCTTTTGCTATTTGTTGTTTTTGCATTGGGGTTTCTTCTTCTTGTGCTTTGGCGAATTATGACAGCAAAACGTGTTGCGTGGCACAAAAACAAATGGCGAGAAAATTGTAATTCTCTTGCCCGCCCGCCCCCTGCGGGTCTGCTGCCCCTGCTTCATCTTCTTGTCTCCGCTGGCGATTCGCATTCTCATTGCCATTCGCTTCATTTTTATACCCTGAACCCATTGAAAATGGGAAATCAGGGTATAATGTTTTT
>NW_022045943.1:83836-106815 GCF_001654015.2 Drosophila navojoa
GGGTGGATGCATGTGTATGTATGTGTGCGTGCATAAAAGAAGTGCAGAATGATAAGAATATCAGCTTGGAGGGTTCAGGGTATCTCCTAGTCGAGCAGTCTCGACTAGAGTCTTCTTACTTGTTATTAGTTGTACTTTATTGAATTCGTCGATTGAATGAATTGCTCAATGAGCGGTTCCCCCCAAACAGACGCCACTCCAAACGCCCCCATCTCCACTCGCCCTTAACTGTCCTCGCTGTCACCATTCCCGTTTGTAGGGATTCTCAAATGAAATGGGATAGAAAATATGTGAATTATCTATGTGAATGCTTGCTCAGAGCTTACGGAAGGACAAATTCTATGAATTGAAATACTATTTAAATTACGGCTTGCTTACGGGAATAAAAAGATTTCCCTGAAATATTTCCAGAAATATATTTTGAAATAATGCAATCATCCACTTTTACTTGGGAAAAGATTTTCCAACTACTTTTCTTTTCAACAGAAATTGATTTGCAGTTCTTAATTTAAGTTAAAGCTTTGAAATTTACAAATCATATCAAATAGAGTTTAATTTATTATTTTGAACATATTTAGAGCACATTTACGTGTAATTTTGCAAGCAATTCTTTCACATTTCCTATCAGACAAGGTTGTACTTATACTCCATTCATAGAACATGTAGCCTTGATCAACAACAATCGTCATCGGAGTCCGAGTCTGAATCATCTAAGGCATCGCAAATTTCCTGCGCAGTTTTCGGCTTGCTGTTGGCTGACGCACATTTGATGGTCTTCGAGCAACTTACGGCGCTGCGGAGCAAGCTCTCCTCTATAGTGGTTGTAGCTAGCTCTATAGCGCCGTAAGCCCTCTTCGATCCAAAGTTCTGCAGCTGCATAGCCCGATTGATCATGACATTCAGTTTGATTTTCTCCTTATCGAGGCAGTTGAGCAACTGTTTTATCTCGTTCCTTTCCTTGTAGGTCTTGCAGGGATTCTCGCACAGCTCGCGTGTTCGCTCCTTCATGTCGTTTATAATTGCATTCTGGCAATCGATCTCCTTTGTCAGATCGAGATACTCGCGGTACATGCGATGCTCCTCTTCGTTATCCTCGCTCGACTCGTCCAGCATCTCGAAGGGATCCACCTCGCTCTCATCGGCTTTGTCCTCGTCAACTGCTTCCTCTTGCTCCTCGGCTGTTGCCTCTGCTTTTTCGTCTTCTTCTGCCGTCTGAACGGTCTCTCCCTCTGGAGCTTCTTCCTCCCCAGCATCAGCCATTTGGTTGGTTTAGCACAAGTTAAAAATTTTTAATTTCCTAACAATTTAGACCAGTTTCGAAATATTTTGTCAAGTGAGTTATGACAGATGAATAACAGAGAACTTGACTAGAGATTGAAGTATTGAGGTGACCTTTCAGATATGATTATATGATTACATTTAACTGAAGTATCATATCGTAATCAAGGAGGATAAGCTCCTTTGAGTTGTTAAACGAACCTTACTCAATAAACTGAATCGAATAGGAATATGTATATATAAGGAAAAGTTTTTCAATTAGGCTGCATTTTATTGTCCCTGACTGAAAAGTGGAATCGAAATGGAACTGAAATTGAAATGGAATTGGGAAACTTTTAAGTTCTCCTTTCTCCATTTTCCATTTAGCGACGCACTTTGAATGCACTTCGGCTGATGTCATCATTGGTTTTTATGGCAGGTATTAGCCGCCGCTTACATTGTGTCTACATTTTGCTTACTTTTGATGCAGCGCACGGTCGCCCGCCTCTCCCGCCACACCCGCCTATGGGTCACCCGCCCACCTGTGTGTCCCCTCTGTCCTGATGACGCCTCATAAATACATGTGCCGCCATAATGTCGGCGCCCATAAAAAACCCAACTCGAATGCGAAAACTAAAGCTGCTGAAATCGTTGCTCACAGGTAAGGCGATGCGAGAGTCCTTTATTATAGGGAATACTCGTAAAGTGGCTTAAGTGCCTTGAGGGAGCCGCTGCTCCTGTCGATGACTGTTGCTGCTGCTCCTGCTGCTCTCCAGCTTATGCTCCATCGTTCGAATGCACTTAATGCCAAATTAAATGCAATAGGGGTGCGTGGAGTGGGGCTTAGGGGCTGTGGCAGCCATGAAAACCGCTTTATGATTAATGCGCAGCAGAGCCATGGCGACTCGCGTCGAGTCGAGAGTTATGCGCCTTGAAGCGTAATCCGCGTGGCATCAGCAGCAACAGAAATCACAGTGCCAATAAAAGCGTTAGGCAAGGGCTAGGCGCCCAAAGGGGTGACCACGGCAGGGGCGCAACAGCTGCAATAAAACATAAATTTCTGACTGGCGAAAGGAAACGGAAATGCGTGCATTAACCACTAGCAGAGGGGGGTGCTTAAAAGGCGACAGTTAAAGGGATGTTAGTCAAGAGGGAGAATAGTTGAAGGGCTCTAGCTAAGGCGGAGGGAGTGAAGTTGAAGTGGGAGCAAGGGGAGTTGTCAAAGGGGGAACAGTCAGAGAAGGACTCCTCAAAGGATGGCTTAGGTATGCCACTCGCCAAGTGTTGACTGCCTTCCGCTTGGCTGATGGCTCGTTCTGTTCGGCTTCTGGTGGTCTGGTAATGCTGAAAACCACTTAACTGCCGCCCGGCTGCCACGCTGCTGTTAGCACATTTAAGTTCAGTGTGTACGAGAGATAACTCGGATCTCTGCTGTTTTCTCTCTCATTTTTTGGCATATTTCCCGGCAGCCATTTGCTGTCTCTGACACTTGGATTAGTTCTGCTCGGCGCTGTAGCCCTGACACAAATATGAACCCCATGGCTGAGTCCCACAGCCAATGACAGGCAAGGACATGGGCGGCATCATCATTAGCCAGGGGGAGAAACGCGTTGCAGGCCCCCCATCTGCAAGGCAGACACAATCTGCATTGCTGCCAGCTAACTGCTTGTCTCAATGCATTTTCGATCTGTGCGCAGATTACGTATACGACATGTTGAACGCCTTAAAGACTTTAACATGCTAAATCAAATACAATTTGTGCAAACTTTCATTTGCAAGCAGTGCAAATACACACATGCACAAACACACACCCATACACACCCACACACACACATATGCTTTGTCTACACATAAGTTTTGGTCCTTTGCAGAATCTTTGCGCTTCGCCCTTTTGGCTGCATGCAAGTTTTTCTTTCAAGTTTATCTGCAGCCGACTCTCCTCTCGCCCTCTGCCTCCTATATTTGCCTTCAGTTTACTTTTCTTCTAGGTTTTCTTTTCTTATGCATACTTCTTTTTTTCTTGTGTCAGGCATTGCAACTGGCGCATTTGTTTTGTTTGCTATTGTTGCAGCGCTTTGTTTATGCTGCAAAAAGAAGCATGAAATGATTTCATTAAAAAAGTTGTAAACTTTTTCATTTAATTTAACTGCAAACATCTTTTGTGCCTGCGCTCGCCGTATTATTCGCATTTTCCATAGCCAGGCCAACTGCCACGCCCCCGCCTCTTTGGGGGCTCACATTATACGGCGAATCGCGAATTGAAAACTGTGAAAAGCGAGCGTTTCAATTAAACTTTTCGCTTTTCAATTGAGGGCGCAAAAGTCGCTCCTCCTGCAATTTCTGTCGCACGAAAGCTCAGCCGCTGCCCTGACGATTTGCACTTTAAATGTCAGCCAGTCCCGCTTGGCATATAATTGAAATGACGAGCTAATTGAGTTATTCCGCTTAATTGCAGGCTACGATGTGTGTGCGTGTATGTGTGTGTGAGTGTCAGGCCGACAACTCATATCTGCACTAGCTAAAAACTAAACAGTATCTGGCGTAAACGAGCACTCGCAGAACAACAATTATTTTGGACTTGCAGGCTGGCAAATAATTCAATTATGGCCACAATACACGCTGTCACACAGGGGGACAGAGCGAGACAGGCAGAAAGAGAGAGGGAGATGGAGTGGTGGCTGCAACCCTTAAGCTGCTAGCTGGCACGCGTGCTGGCACAACATGTCGTATTAGTAATATTTAAACACAAAAGCTCAGCAAATGTTTGACATGCGTCGCCATTAGCCGAGCGATGCATTGTGGCACGCATAGCCAAGCGGCCCGGAGGGGGCGGGCGCGGCAAATTCAATTTTCGCATAAAACAAAGGCAACGTATCCACTCCAGGCGACTCGCCTCGACTCTTCTCGACTATAATAACAACAATAATAATCTTCTTAGAAGCCAGCGATGCGAAAGTGAAGAAATGCGTTGTAATTCCAAAGTTCGCTGCCGTCAAATGGAAACAAGGCAACAATATTGCAGCATATGGAGGCAGGCTAGCTGCTTGGCGGGCGCAAGCGGTGCCAGCAATGCCAGCCGTGCCACATTAAGCCGCACAGTGGCTTGCATGCCAAAGAATGTGGTTGCAAATATAAATATCTATGTATATAAGGAAAATGCCTTGCCATCTCCCGCTCTCGCTCCCTCCTCGCCTTCTCTCACTCTCTCTCTGTCTCTCGCTATGAAATGTGTCATGTTGACAGCGTGGAAATGTCACTCATGCGGCGTCGTAATGAGTTTTGCCAACATTGAATATATATATCCACAACCCCCAACCCCCAACCCCAACCCCCAGCTCCAGTCATCATTCTCGTCCTCATCCAAGACCCCCATTAAGCAGCACATGTCCATCCCCTGCAGTAAGTTCGCAATGCAGCTAACGCCCACTAGGCGTATGTGCACTGCGCCACAGATGTGGAGGCAAGGCGTAGTTCTTGCCACAGTCTTGCCACACAATGGCATCGTTTCAGGCAAATGGTTCCAGTTGTTCAACTGCGAGCTCTAAATTTATTGATTGACTGATTGATCTACTAACTGATGGAGCAGCCGAGAGGGAGTCTAAATGTAAGCTCTGATGTATTGATTGATGGCTGATGATCATTCACCGAATAAGTGATTTCAATTGTGATTTACTGCCTGTCTGCACTGCATGACTAATTGATTGACTGACGGACTGACATAGGTGCTTGATGAGTTGACAAATTGTTCTTCGACTGCTGATTGAGGGATTTTTGGATGATTGATTAACCGATTGATATATTGCTCGATTCGTATACAGATTAATGATGAGATGTTTAAATGGTTAGCAACTGATTGACAGATTGATTGACGTTCAACATGAGAGGCAGTTTGATTGAAGCATACATATGCTAAAATCTGATTAAATGCTTGGCTGCTTAAAAGGCTTACTATATTGATTGACTCACTCTTGATAAATGACTAACGCAGTTTTTATATACATCCCCGGTTTTCTCTGAGTCTCACTATGTCTCAGTGCTAGCCAAAGCAATATCAATCAGATATAATCAGAGCACACCTTCGCCTGAAGTAGCATCGGGATAAGGCCTTCGCAGTCAACTCTGCTATTAGTTATCAAGGTCCACTGCAGCAGTCGAACAAAACATATAAGTACAATATAGATACTATATGCGCTGAGCCGAGTCCTGATGAGGGCGGCGGAAGAGGACTGCTCGAGCAGGAGGCATCTGTGCCACATTTGAGAAACTGCATCTCAAGGACTGAGCGCTGGGCTTGCAGCTCGACGTTGGTGTTGGGGCTGTGTGTTATGGCGCTCGATTCGATGTTTGCTAGAGCGAGAGCGAGAGAGAGAGAAAGAGAGAGAGAAGAGTTGGCCCGCACGAGACCAGGCAAAGAATAAATTTGCCTTTTGGCCAACAAAGTTGTGAGTGCCCACGCCCACGCCCACTCTCACGCCCACGCTCATGTCGAGGCTCAAGAGTCAACAATGGAATGTCAGTAACGCCCACAAGCCCAAACTAAAACACCAACACATACTCACACACACACACATCTATGACAATGGACGTACGTAGCCGGAAGCCAAAGACGGAGACGGAGAGAGAATGAGAGAGGGAGAGAGAGATAGACAGAGACGTCGACGTTGACGCTGGCAGCTGCCGTACAATTTCCATTGTAGTAGAATTTCACAATAATTGCAATGCAGTTGTTGTTGCAGTTGTTGCTGTTGATGTTGTTGTTGTTGTTGTACTACTATATGGAACGTAGTATGCTCTATATACGATACACTTTTGCCTTTTTCGGTCATGCAGCCCACAGCAGAGCGAGAGAGTGCAGCACACAAAATATCGATCGACTTAAATGAATTTAGGTCAGCCAAAGTCCCCGCCCTGCCCCCTGGAACCACCCTCGGAGACCGGGGTGGTGGTGTGTGTGCATCTTACAGATACATGGATAATGAAGGGTGGGAGCAGTGGGAGCAGTGAGAGCAGTGAGTGCAGGGGGAGCACGGAAAATGTCAGCCACTACTCACGTAACTTATTTTAATTCAAATCAAATAGGGCAACTTGATTGAAATGAAGGCGGCTGCAGCTATTGATAGTGCGAGAACAGTCGCACACGCGCACAGCATTTCAAAAAGATATAAACTATATACTTTATAGATGTATATATATTGTATATACATATATATATATATATATATATATATATGTATTTGTAACAATAGTGCAGCTGAGATGCCAGAGGCTAACCTCCTCCCTCAGCCCCCAGATTGGCCATGCCAAACACGCGCCATCAACATGTGCATTTTATGAGAGCGCTGTCAAAGCGAAAGACAGACGCATTGACGAATACAAGGCTATGCTAAGGGGACTCCACAGCCGCAGTCCCCGCTTCTCCCATGACTCCCCAATCACCCAGGCATAGTATTCAACTAATTTAACGTTTTATGACACAGGGCCTACGTGCTGCGACGGAGCATGGGAACAAATGGTTAAATCATAGACCTCCACAGCACACGAAATGCATAAAGCAGCAAACGGAGCGAGTGGGCAAGAGGACAGCCGGAGTGCGCTAGAGTGAGACGGCATCAGGCTGCGCGTGTCTGCAACTGTCACGTGTGGTCTATAAAAGATAGAATTCTCATTGTGTTTTTATTCGAAGATTTTTACGCTGAATACTTGAAAGACTTGCCGGTGCAAGCGGAGCGAAGAATGGGTTGCATTTATTATATGGCCGCTCACACATGTCGAGAATATCCATATCTAACTAGAGTTCAATAAAATACACATTGTGTATAAACATATACCATGAACATTCCTATAACAACAATACAAGCAGTAGCCGCTGTTTTGATGACCGTTCGTAGTGGCTTTGCCTGGTAGGAGTTAATGAGGAAGCTTATTGGTTGAAAACATTGATTCTCACTCTTTCCCTCTCTCTTTTTCTGTCTGTCTCTATCTATGACTATCTTTCTCCTCTTTCTCTTTAATTTTCTATCTTTCACTTTCGCTACTTCTCTTTTCCTACCCCGGCTATATCTATCCTTTCGCTTTGCTCCTCGTTAAAAAAAACTCTTATATAGAATAACTCCCAATCTAAAACGCTCTATTCAAAGCACTTGTTTTCTCTCATTCTACTACTTTTTAATGTATTTTCGCTGTTAACTAGAAAGGGTTAACGGGACCCTGCAGCGCAGTTATATCCATTTGCGAAAGCAGCCGCAAAGCGCAGGCGAAACTTCAACTTGAAGTTGAAGTTGAAGTTGTGAACATAATCGGAATTCTGAGTTGCTGTCCAGCCCTCCAGCTCAAGCTAAACCACGCCCCCACTAGGCACGTAAAGAAGGCGTAACTGTCACAAACTTTGACAGTAAATAAAATATAAGAACGAAAAGGAGGTGTGCATATGCAAATATGTTTTGTGAATAATATTTTGTCCCTTTTTCATTTAAAGTTTTCGCATATTCGAAAGTTGAGCAGCTTGTTAAGTCTCTGGGTGCAAACATTTTCATCTTTGGGCTAGTTAATAGCATTTTAATTGCTGTGCATGTGGAATCGATTTTTAAATGCAGCTCCCTTAATAATAGAGGGTTGCCTTGGCAAGTATAGGTGCACGTGTATGTGTGTGTGTGTGTGTGCTCATGCAGTTTTTATTTTCATGGAGAACCTCCGACGCCCAAACTAATTATGCATCAAGGACTCGAGCGCTAGGTGCGACTCGTCAGACACGCCCTTTGACGATGGCAGCTAACTGGGTTAACGGTAACTGGCAAACGATTCCGAGTCCCAGTTTCCAAGCATACCATCCACAACATGGCATCCACAACAGCAGCCAACGGCGTCCACAGGGCCGCGACTCGGTGCAAGCGCCCCCAACTGCCCCAGTTAAGTCGGTCAGCGGACAGCGGACAGCGCGGATAGCAGGCCATGATCTACTACCACAATTGCAATTGCTCTGGCTCGGTCTCTCTCTCTCTCTCTCTATCGCAGTCGAATGCAGCAGTCGCGTTTACTACGTGCCCTCTGTTGTCGTTGTCTCAATTGCAGCGCAAAAACAAGCAAAACTATGTATGGTTGGAGAAACGACTAGTAGATACACTCTCCGATGTATGAGTAATGGGAATATACGAAGCCCTCCTCTACTAGGTATCGTCTGATTAGACGAACACATAAACAGAGAAGAGGATGTTATAACGAAACTTGAAGAACTTAACTTTTCTGTTGACTCCATGAAAATATCTCAAGCACTTCATAGGGCTTTAGCTCTATAGATAAGTTATGAAGAGCTTTCCTGGCTACCTGTAGCGTTAACTATATGCTAGCAATGGACAAGCTAGAGCTTAGCTGTCGACTATCTATAAATCAGGTGTAAATTACCTATAGACTAGCCATAATCTGGCTGCTACTTATAGCCTATCCATGGACTACTTTGATAGTGTCTCTAGATTTCAGCTCTATATGAATTCAAGCTGTTGCAAAGATCTTGACCAAGTGCTGTAGCTCTGAGTGCATTCACAGCCTGGCGCCAAGTTTACGTTACGTTTTGCGAGTACAACTCGACGTAGTCCCAGCTGCAACAGCAGCAACAACATCAAAACAACGAACGTGCCTACAAACGAGCCGCCGCCGAGCGGAGGCAACAACGACGTCGGCAGCAACGACGACGATGACGACGGACCATACGAGGTGCCCAACCTGTAACCAGTTGGACGCCTCGTCGCTCGGCTCTGGGGCTCGTTGCAGTCGACGCGAATTAAGTTTTGGATTTGGCTTTTGGTTTTGGGGTTTGGGCTTTGGGGTTTGGGTTTTGGGTTAGTCGCCGGCCCACAGCGAGCGAGCAGCGAGCAGCACGCCTACCTCGGGGCCAAGCAGCCGCCCTGACGCCCTACTTTGGCTGGCTGGCTGGCTGAATGGCTGGCTGACTGACTGAATGGCTGGCTGGCAAGGTTCGGCCTTGGCGCTCAACACTGACCCGCTTTTTGACTGTGTGTGTGTGTGTGTGTGTAGCTATGAAGGCATATTGCTCTTGCTCTCTGCACTGATGATTGTTTTTGTCGCTGCTGTTGCTGCTGTTGTCGGCTGTTGCATTTCAAATGCGTGCAGCGCGTTGCATTTTAAATTGAACACAACATTTTACGCTCAATTAGCGTGGCAGACACACGAGGCGTATACGCAATATTTAGTGGCATTTGAAAGGGTGAAAGCACAAAATGCAGGTGTACATTAAAAAAGCGTCTTTAAATATTATTTATTTAATAGTGTCTAGACAACAAATAGCCAACATTTTAATTACCAATACCCATGCGAGCTGCGTTGATTAGATGCCCATTCGAGCTGAGGTCAATTAATGTTAGTGCTACTCTGATTTTTATTATTAATTAATTGATAACTATGGTACCTGGTCTACCTACATATATGGAAAATCATATTTACTCTACTTCTACTCTTTTTACTATAAGCTATTTACTCCAACTTGTTCATACAATTATATTTCTATATACATTCCATTGCCCACAAGACAATATGTTATGTTTGCAGTACCACAAAGATTGATTAGCCTTCAAGATGTGAATTGGCTTGGCGAAAAATAAATGGGTCAGCTCGCCAGCTCCAGCTGTAGCCAGCTGCAGAAATACAATTATGAGAAACCAGACTCAAGACCTCTCGAATGAAATAATTATTAAAAGAAATTGAAAGACAAAACGCATTTGGATTGCGGTCGCTCACGGACTTTTTCTTTCTACTTGTTGTGTTTTTTGTGTGATTTGTGGTCAGTTTGCATAGATTTTGGCGAAAGCCGCCAAGCAGCGCCCACACAAAGAAACCGCCAGCTGCGTCGGTCGAGCCACCAACATAGCACCACGGAACCACGGAACTGGCCGCCCGACTTCCCGGCTGCCCGGCTGGCCACTGGCGCTCCGCTGTGCACCGCCGTGCTGAGCGGCGCTGTGATTCATCACGCATCAAAAGAGAAACTCCAGCCAACGAGAATAATGAAATTAATTTGAGCTCTGGCCACAGGCGGAGGCAATGGCAGAGCCAGAAAGCAACCCTCTGGCTGTTGCGGTCGCATCTTGCGGGGGCATGCCACAGTTCCAGCGACGATTGCCATGCTCTGTTGCACGTTGTTGTTGTTGTTGTTGTTGTTGCTGGTGCCATTGTTGTTGTGGCAGGTCGCAAATTTCAGACAAGGCGCATTGCCAGACAGTGACTCCAGCTCGAGCAACTCAGAATCAGACTTGGTCCACGGGCAGCGTGCAACGGGCATCGATGTGGCAGGTGCACCTCTCTCCTCGCCCTCTGTCCAGCTGCCTGCCACAACATTTGCAAACGCATCGCTGCACAAGCTGCGAAGCAGAATTTCTCGCAATCGTTGGCTGCTGGGCACACTTAATGCCCCGTTACTTTCGTTCGTCTGCCACGGATCGGAGTCCAACTGTAGAGCACTTGAACAATGCTTCAAGTATATATTTATATGTAGCTCTGTGTATATTCCCAATCAGCATAATAAAAAGTGTTCTCCATCAATAGACAACTGCAACTGCACTCGAACAGAAGAATCGATAGCCGCAAACTAAATGAAAAATTGTAAAAAACTAAAACTAGTTGAGGTTTCCGTTTAATAAGAAGCGAGCATCATCGGATACTGAACTATGCCGATTAAAAACAAGCGATATATATCGATTGGGCAAGTACAGGAGAGATGATAATCTAATCAAAATCAGCTCTGCTAATTTCTCCTTTGCTGTTGCACAGTAAAATTTCAATTTAAGTGAATATCTCTAATGTCATCACACACACACACACACACAGACACAGAGCTGTGCCACACTGTCAACCGAGATTGCGTCCATGTGGGACTGGCAATGAGCTAAGTGTCTGGACAACTGGCAATGCTCTGCTGCAGTTGTGCCTAACTGTTTGGCCAATTGGCAGACCGATGCGAGACGAGAGATGCTCGCTGAGAGCTAAGAGCTGAGAGCTGAGATCATTATTTATTTACACTAAAAATGTGCTTCCCTTGCTCTTAGATTGGGCAATTTATAACGAGGCACTTGACGCCCAACAAGCGGCCAATTCTAGCGTCACGTGGCAGTCTCAGATTCTTTGCTCAGATTCATATATGTATATATATATAAGTGCATGTGTGTGTGTGTTTGCCTGAGATGTGGAATTTGTGGAGTGCATTTGTCCGTTTGGCTGGACCCCAGCAACAGCTCAACAATTTCAATATTTCATCAAAGACATTCAAAGACTGCGCTCCCTCAGCTCGCTTTTGGTTGGGGTTTAAGTGCAGCAGCGCCATGCTGGCGCTGCAATTATTCTCGTTAAATGTGGAGCAATCGATGGGAGGCTGTGGAGAGCCAAGACGAATGCCAAGTAATGCACATGTTACTATTTACTTTGCGTGTTCTCCAAAAGAAACAAATGACAAACCAGCCAGTGCAGCTCAGCCCCAGCCCCCAGTTCCCACTCAAGCCTTTAGATATTGAACGTTGGCAACGTTGCATACCACAGTTGACAGCAGCAGACCTCAACCCCCCAATATGCAGCCCCAACTCGAATGGCTGACTGTCGTTGGTTATTACTCATACGCACTGTGAGACGGAATTGACTTTGCACTCGCAGTAATGTTACTGCCAGGCACTGTGAGCTGCACAGCTTGGCCCAGAAATGAGGTAATCAAACATGGCTTACAAAGGACAGGCCCAGTGGCTGGGTCGACCCAGCCAATTGTGCGCATCTGTGTGTAATTGCGTTTGCCAATGGCAAACCACAGAGCAGATATCGAAATGCTAACAAAACATTTGATAGGTGTGCACTGTAAATGTCAACACAGGAGGCCTTTAGCCAAAAGGAGTTGCAGAGGGAGAGTAAAAGGGGACGATGGAGACACAGAGATACTGAGTTGGTTTAAGAGACAAAATATTGGTCGTCAATAATTATTTATTGAATTTTAATATATAATTATAATTAAAGGTAGAATAACACTTACCGAACATTTATATATATTTTCTCACTGTAATAAAAATAAGAAAAAGGATCAGTTAAAAATTAATTAAGTATATAATTAAAATAATTAAAATAAGATTACAAATAATATAAATAAACAGAACAGAATTTGCTGCAAAAGAAGCGGAAGGCCAGCTCAGCATGTTCATATAGCAGATGAGAGTTTCAATTGAATTTTTAAGCTCTTATGAAAGGGATAATGTTAGCTTGGCATATTCATAAGACATTCAAAAGCCTTCAAAAAGCATTTGATCAATATTGAATAAAATTACAATCCTCTTTCAAAATGCAAATCATAGACAGCTCCTTCCTCAATATCATGAGAAGCGCAAAGAGGGTTGCGAGAAACCAAATATTCTTAGGGAGCATAATATTAAGTATTATACGTATTAAAATATAGTTTTACGCCATTCATTTTCCCACACAAACACACACACACACACACAACATTTCCCAGCACTGTTCATTTCCCAGACATGCAGTTAGTCCAATCAGTCAGTCAGTCCGTCATTACTTCAATTAAAATAGTTTCCCACATATATTCATTATTCAACTTATAAATATCCCACTGTGTTTTTTCCTTTGTATCAAACTTTATCAACATGTTTTCGTGTGTTGCTTCCTTTTGCTTCTGTTGAGTGCTAAAAATTCAGTTGAGGTTTATTTATATTTTGTTTTTTTTTTTTTTTTCTCTTTCGTTTTCTACATAATATCCGTTATCTTTAAATTTAATCGCTTTGAGGTTATTTTTGCGGTTGCTGTTGTTGCTCTATCTACAACTTCGCACACAGCTTAAGTCTCTTTTTTTCCTCTCTTTGTTATTGTTTTTGTTTTCTTTAAGTTTTTTTCTGGCTTTTGCTTCTTCTTCTTCTTCTTCTTGCTGACTTGTTTGCATTTTTGTTTTTCAGCTTTACGGAACTGTTTCTGTATCAACGTTGCATGCGAATGCTTTGCGTTGTTGTCGTAGTTGTTGTTGTTGTTGTTGTTGCTGCTGCTGCTGCTGTTGGTGTTTCTTGTTTCCATTTTTCATGCAGCGCCAGCGTCGTTAAATTTTTGCCTTTTTGGGGGCTTGGAAAAAACGCGAGTCCAAAGTCCATAAAACATCACGACGCTGTCAGTTGTTGCAGTTGTTGTTGTTGTTGTTGTTGTTGCTGTCGTTGTTATTATTGTTTTGCTTGGATTTTTGCTAAAAGTGGCAGAGCCACCATAACGGCAACAACATCAACAACAACAATAACAAAACCAAGGTGAAGCAGCAGTTGCTGCCAGCAGGCGGGTGCACGCGGGCAGGCAGGCAGACACAACGGCAAAGAACGTGCAAGAACAACAACAACAACAACAGCACATATAACAATAACAACAACATTAGCAAAACAAAATAAAAATGAGTTAAGAGAAACGGACGTTCATATTACCACGTATGCTGCTGCTGCTGCTGCTGCTGTTGATGTTGCTGCAGTTGTTGTTGCTGCTGTTGATATTTCCTACATTGCTGCTGTTGCTATTGCTACTGCTGCTTATATTTCTCATTGCTGTTGTGGCTGATATTGCTCACATTGCTGCTGTTAATATTATTGCTCTGCTATTGCTGCTGCTGCTGCTGCTGATGTTGATGTTGCTGCAGTTGTTGTTGTTGCTGTTGATATTTCCTACATTGCTGTTGTTGCTATTGCTACTGCTGCTTATATTTCTCATTGCTGTTGTGGCTGATGATATTGCTCACATTGCTGCTGTTAATATTATTGCTCTGCTTCTGCTGCTGCTGCTGCTGCTGTTGTTGCTTTTGGTTCGTTTGTTGCTGATATTGCTCATATTGCTCATTGCTGGCGCTGTTGTTCTTCTTCTCGTACTCCTGTTGTTCCGACTGCTGCTGCTGCTGCTGCTTCTGCTGTTGTTGCTCTCTTTGGCTTTGCTCAACTACATCTCACACATGTGCAGATTTTTTAGGTTCCACTTCCAGCAATCCCAATGACTCGCTGTCGCTCACTCGTCTGCGCCGCTCGACAACTACTTCAGCAGCATCTTTCACCGCATCGAGAGACAAGTGCAATTGCTAGCTGAGCAGAGCTGCGCTGAGCGCCTGAGGCTCTCTCGACTCTTCAAAGTCTGATGCTGCTGTGCCATCGTCTGAGTCGCTGCCTTAGTTCCCAGCCCCTCATCTTCTCATCTTGCAGCTACAGATTGGAGGCCCATTGATGCTGACCCCTTGGCATTGCCCTGGCCTCGCTTTAGGTTGTTATTGCTGTTTCTACTGTTGCTGTTGTTATTGCTTTTACTCGAGTCTCATGAAACTGCGCAAAAATTGAAAAAAGGCTGCCGACAATTTGGTGGAATGTGAATGCCTTGCCAATGTGTATCTCACTGTCTTTATGACAAGTACTCGCATTCGCCTTCGCATCGCCTCGTACCCTATATATATAGTCGTAAGACTTAGCAGAAGACCAGCTATGCCCGACTCTGTATACCAACTCAGCTGCTATATCCCTAGCTATAGCCCCTAACTGCACTCTCCATTGATGGCACCTAAAGCACATCGTAAAATACATAAGGCCAAATCGTAAACAAGTGCTGACAGAGCTTAAGGCATTTATAAATTGATCGAAATCAGTTCTAAATACGCGAGCGACATTTGGATGATCAGCTCGAAGATTCGGAATACATATGATTCGGTAATGCTTTATAAATCAATTTACTTGTATTCAGATCGCACTTACTTCTCTCTTGCCTATGCTCACGTTTCCTTTATTTTTATTGATATTTAATGTATGCAAAAGTTTATGGCAAAAATTAAACTTCCACTCGTATCTCATCTATATTTATGATCAGTTTAGTATTTTATTGGCTGCCTGCCGTGTTTGTTGCTCCGTGAATCATGCCCAGCCCCCTTTTTGGTGCTCCAAGAAAACTACTTTAGAGTGGCGAATGCCAACATCGGAATGGAACTGCTGTAGGTAGCTACTAATTAGAATGAGCTAATGGCTCATGCCATGTTCAAAATGACCCAGTCGACAGTTGCTCAGCCAGTTCCGGCTAGGCGTTGGCGTTGCCGTTTGCTGCTGTTGCTGTTGCGCATGCGTCACTCGCCTACTTTCCAGCACAACAGCAACAGCAACAGCAACAACAACAGACGACAAGCAACAATAACAATTGGCAATGGCATGGAGCATGGACTTGGTGCTACAACGTTGGCGGCAGTGTCATCCCA
The DNA here is from genome assembly GCF_001654015.2 of Drosophila navojoa. The sequence continues at coordinate 99,333 of NW_022045943.1, forward strand.
AGAAACGGAAATTCAATTTCCGTCACGTTCAGCGCAAAAAGAAAAAAAAAAAATTCCACTTCCTCGCCCATGCAGACATACGCAGCGACCACGCCCCCACCCGCAGTGCCTGGCCCCCGCTTTCTCCAAATATAACATGAAGGCGACTTGAAGGCAGGCAGGCAGCATTTCGTTTTCATTGCCCCTAAAAGCCAAGCAGAGTTAACTTCATCATTGGCTTTGGCATTATCATCATTATTAACGCCATCATCATGTTGCTGTTGCTGCTGTTGTTGTCGTCTTTGTTATCGTCACCCACTCAACGTCAGCGCCTGAGCCAAGTGACCAACTTAATTAAGCTTGAAAGGGAAATGTTTCCTCCTACACGATTGCGCTCTACGACAAAGGAAGCAACACAGGCAGCAGCAACATTAACAGCAACAACAACAACAACAACAATCGCCTTGAAACTTCTCTCGGCAGCTGGGATGAAAAACTGCGCAAAGCCGCTTAATGAACGAGCAAATGTTTGGACTGAATGAATGAGCCAACAAATTAATTAATGCAAATTATGCTGCCAGCCAGAAAAGGATTGAAAGGACTCGCCACCTAAGTCCACCTATCAGCACAAGCAACACGCAACTACGGAGCTACTTTTTGAAAGGGTCAAGAGAGGCAGCAATATGATTCCATTAGCAATATGTTGAACTCTACTAAACTTGGATAAAGCAAGTTAGGGTTAGCCATTGCTCTATTTAAAGACTCGAACAGGTTAGGATCAGATGGAATTGAAAGACAATCCAAGAAGTAAACAAGTAGTTGTATCTCCTTAAGGAACCCACAATGTGAGATGTCAGATCCTCCACAGATCTACACAAAATATTATATCTCCACGCCCAGTAGAGGCGTGATATGTCTAGTCAGACATATGCTTTGCTTAAATTAGTTTAATTCGTATTTGTGCTTAAATTCAACTCCACGATTTCCAATTACCGTTAATTTCCAAATAGTTTTAAAAGCCTCGCCTGCCGCATGGATGGACGAGTGTCTAATTGCCATTGGCTTGCGCCGCCAACTGAGTTTGGCGGGTAAAATATCTATCCGTAACCGTTTGCACTTCATTATGACGGGTTGTTTGGCGCCCACCAACACACACACACACGCGCACACAATGATACTTATGCATGTATGAGTGCATATGCAAATGGTAATGAGAATTGTGGAAAATGGGTTGATGGTCGATTTGGTTTGGTCTTCGCAGCCGTCGTCTGGTCGCTAGCTGCAATTTACGTTGCCCACTAATGCTATAAACATTGCAATTATTGCATTTACTCTCATTTACCAACAAGTCGGCAGCTTGGCTTGGCTTTTGCTTGGCTCGTTATAGCCGTCGCGCCCGGGCCACTTAAAAAGGCGACCAGAGAAAAATTGCCATGGAGAAAATTCACGCCTGGCGCCAGGCAGTCAGCCAACCAGCCAACCAGCCAACCAACCAGTCAGCTAGCCAGCCAACCAGCTAACGTGGCTCAAACTCCAAACTCCGCTGGCTATTAGAATCGCCTCGAACCCCAAAACAGTTGCCCGGCTTGCCTGGCGGCTTCTCACATGTTTTGCCACAACAAACAAGCAAAAAGCAGGAAGCGTATCCTTCGCTCTGGCTGTAAATAATTTGCACATAACAAAAAAAGGAGAAAAAGGAAAAACCTGGGGGAGGCAGGTGAGAGAATGAAAATGAAAATGAAAAGAATTAAGGACTCAACGTGAATTGGCTATTCGCGGGCCGTTGCTATTGTTGTTATTATGGCTGCAGCGGAAGTTCCCATAATTGGGTCATAAAAAACTTATTTGTGTAAAATTATGAAAATGAAGTCAATTGCAATAATTTGGTGGAATACCAACGAGCGAGTCGATTACCAGGAAATAGCCCAAACGCCCAAAACAAATTAGATCCAAATGACCTGCGTGCGCCACATGGCACCAAAAATCGCGTCAACTCAACTTGGCAAATGCACAAAATACGTGCAAGCATTTCCACGAACAAATTAAGGTACAGTTGCTGCAAATCAAATTGCTTTCCAAAAATATGCCTGCGCCTGGCTGGAGTCGACAGTTGACAGAAGTTGTGTGACAGAGCTGGGATATGGAGTATGCATGGGACATGAGTTGACCACTCTAGAGGGTGTGAGCTCTAAATTGACTTTTGGCATACCAGAGAGAACAGACCTAACACAAATTGAGCTGCCATTTGGAACTTAGACTTAGAGCACGGACCAAACGGTCTTGCATAAGACTTCTTTATGAGCAGAGTTTGATCTCGAGAATAAAAGTAAATACATTGAAGGTAAAGCAAGAATTTATAGATTGAAATTATACGGTCAGCTACAAGCTGAACCTCATGTAAGTGGGAAAACATTATAAGGATTTATATCTAAGATGGGATAAAAGTAATGTAAGTAATTGCCAATTCGGTTTACAATACACAAAGTTGTCATTAATCAAATAAAAATCCAGATGAATATCCCAATTTCATATATGTATGTGTGCAAGTATTATAGTCTTAGCCAATTTCGTCATAGTAAGCTCATTCTAAAAAGTATTTTCAAGTTGATTGCAAACTGACTTTTTGTGCGCCATCCAGAGAAGCTTTTAAAGCAATCAAAACAGTTGAGAGTTGTGCTTAAATAAATATCTCCCAATATCTATATGTATATATGTTTGTATATGCATCTCATTCCGTTTGTGCGGCAGTATCTGTCAAGTGGAACGGTAAATTGCCATTCGATATGCAAATGTCAGGCGCAGTCAGCAACCGAACGAACGAGCCAACGGACGACAGAGCGAGCGAACGCTGCGCTTTTCAATTGCGCTGCATTGAAATCAATTTAACTTTCTGCTCAATGCCAATCATTGACACCGTCTGCCAACCCACACACAGTGGAAAAGAGAGAGAGAGGGAGAGAGAGAGAGTGAGGGTGGGAGGGCGATAGAGAAACCACAGTTCCGTCTATATGTCTAGCGAGCTGTAGTCAAGGCAGGGTATTAGAGGCAGAGACAGTGTGCTACTAGAGAGGGTGGGAGAGGGAGGGTGAGGGTGAGGGCGAGAAAACAAACAATCAGACGGATACGAGCGCTTATTTCAAAATTCATTTGTCATTTTCTGACAGCCAAATGAAAATTTGCAAGCTATGTTTTTTTTTAGAGAGCGCTGTCTATAGAAACCAAGGCTCAATAGCCATCTCCCTCTCTCTCCTTCTCACTCTCACTCTCGCACTCCCACTTATTGTTTTACTTCCGCATCATTTATGAAATGCTGCAGCTGATCCAAGGCACAAAATGCAGATGAACTTAGAGCCCTCTGGCCAATTGCTTGGCTCTTATCAATAAGAAGTTCGCGAAAATGCTATATAGGCGCAACCCTTGTTGCCCAACCGGAACGACATGACATAATATAACGGTAAAAGGAAAATCATCGATTTCATTTGATTTATTTTTGCCTCTTTCCGCTCTTATTTTTGCCTTTTTTTTGCTCGTCAGGCAGCAATTTCTTTGGCCGCCATATTTCGCTATCTCTGTGCGTGTTCTCGTGCGTGTGTGTGTGTGTGTTTACTGGCAATAAATCTCGGAAATTGTGTCAGCAATTGTGTTAAACGTCACGGGGCGGCCGCCATATTGAAATTAGAGGAACTTCCGCTTTGGGGGTTTTATTTCTCGTTGTTTTTCATTTCTTTTATATATTTGTTTTACTGTTTATTTCTTTTGCGGCTTTTGGTCAATTCGGTAAGCGAAACTAAGTGCCGGAAGATATGCGTAACAAACACACACACACACACACAGTCAGGCAGGTGTATGTTTGTGTGAGTGTGTGGGTATTCTTGCCGGGATTTGTGCCTCTCACAGTCCCCCCCATTCCCCAATAAGTACAGTTCAATGTTTGTTTTGTCAACATTTGTTTACATTTTCGCTTTTGGGTTTTTAGGTTTCGTTGTTGTTGTTGTTGCTTTTGGGGTTCTGTGGCTTTTCAAGGTAAAGCCGCGCTGAGTCGCGAAGCCAAAAAGTCGATTGTGCAACAATTGCCATAGGCAAGTGTATCTGTATCTGTATCTATGTATCTTCTAAGTGTATCTCTCTCCCTCTCTCTCGCGCGAGACTCTGCTTCTTTTTTTAGATAAATGTATTTTTAGTTTTTAACAAATTTGTTTTGTTATTTTCGCATCCACAATAACAACAACAGCAGTGAGGTGATATCAAATACATGTATCTATTTATATATCTGTAAACATGTATGTATATCTGCCAGTCGATAACAAATTGCACAATAAACAAACTAGCCGTGGGTTGATATATCTATTCTCCCTCTATTCATTCGGAAAATGCAAATCATCCAAATGATCAAAGTCAATTCTGAATCAAAAATAAATAAATAACAAAACAAAAAACCTAAAATTTATGTGACTGCTTTTGTGTTGGCTTGTGCGAAGAACTATTATCTTAGTTCAATGAAGATGTTTAGCAATTAACGTGTTAAAGCTATACAAATACTTACACGTTTTGCTTGATAGCTTGCATAAGTTCATTAAGATTCCACTTATTCTTATATGTGACTTCCATTCCTTTGCATAATGCATATGCATTTCACTTTTAGATATGTCTGCACCATTTGGCTTGATTTTACTCCCTCTTCACAATATCTTTTGCTTTTCCCTCTTTGAACATTTTTCTGATGAAATTATGGCGGATTTATTCTGTTCAAACTATATTTTCTATTTTATGATAAAGTCAATTTCAAAGTGCTTTAAGAGTTTATCACAAAATTGTCATTTGGCTTGAAATTGAAGATGAATTGAAGAACTCTTGTGTCAGTACAGACAAACATATTTCCTATATTAGGTCAGCCTTGCTGCCAGACTGTCTGTGCTGCAGTCCTGCTCCACAGAGAAACCTGCTTGGCCCACTTCGAATGCAATTAAATTAACAATTCAATTAGCAATTAGATAAGCTGCGAATATATTTATTTGGCGACCATAAATATAGCTTAATTCCAAGCGCGTGCAACAACTCTTGTTTCTGAACTCGTAACGATCAATTCGTAAACTGCATGTTTTCGGCCAATTAGAAATTCAAATTCGAATTCAATTTCGACTAGTTCTATATATACATACATATAATATCAGCTCTTTTCATGTGCTGCGCTCGTGTCACAGCAGGTTATTGTGCCAAAGATATGAAACTGGATACAACAACAACAACAACAACAACAATGAGAGCAGCACTTTGTGTTTCTTCAATTATGTATAAACAGTTGGGCTATTCGTGTATTGTCTTTAACTATTTTTAGCCACTTTTACGAACTTGAAAGCTATTTTCGAATGCAGCACACAAAATGCAACAACAACAACAACAACAACTACAGCAACAACAACAATGGCAGTGGCAATTGGTAACACCATTGGCTGGCCATAAAAATAGTTAAGAGTATCTCAAGCGTGCTCCGAGCAACGCTTCATCATAATGACAATCAAGTAGATGATGATAATGATGGTGCAGCTGTTGTTGTTGTTGCTGATGATGATTTTGTTGACGTCGTTGACTTTTGAGTGAGTCGCGTGTGGGTTGAAAATATGCGAAAAATAAACTACAAAAAAAAAACGTACAGAAATACTCATTACGCGAAAAGGCGAAAGCAACAACAAGCCCGACAATTGTTATTATTATTGTTGCTGTTGCTGTTGCTGTTGCTGTTGTTCATGTTGGCAATTCTATTTTTATCATGGCATGCAGTTTATTTATAAAATGGTTTCGCGGCTCGTTTCCATTTCCATCATATCAAAAAGTTCAAATCACAACAACAACAACAACAATGGCATAGTAATCACTCACTGACAAATTAGCGCAACAACAACAATAACAACAACAACAACAACTACTTCTACCTCTACTACTTCAACAACGACACAAACAAAACAATCAACGCAAACACCTTGAAGTTGCTTTCGCAGAATTTTTCGATGATTAAGCGCGAGCTGCTCGAAGCTTTGTAAATATTTGAAATCATTTGTAATGCTCGTTCAGTTTTCAGCATAATAGTGAATTGTTGTTGTTGTTGGTTGTTAGTTGTGGAGGCAGCTCTTAACTCTTTGTGGCAATTACTAATGCTGCGCCCAGCCCACTAAAATGTCGCAGCTTGCGTGCAAATTTACGTGCTGCAGGCCAAGCAGCTCCAGGCAAATAGACTTTATCCCGCGTGCTCCAATCTTCATCTGCATCTGCTGCTGGGACTACCGTGTGTGCCGCCAGCTCTGATTTACAGCCTTCCCGAACTCATATACATGTGTATACATACAAATATTTATGTATCTCAACTGTCGCTGCGGCTGTCGCTTTTGAAAAGCTTCAGCGAAAATGCGCGCTTCACATAAATCAAACTTGCTTCGAGTCAAATACGAAAACAACAACAATTAAGAATGCTGCAGTCGGGCAGGGCCGACTGTATAATACTCTACTGGGATCTCAAAACAATTATGTTAGATTGAGGAGCCTCTTTAATTACATTGGCTGTAGTATACCCCAATGCTGGTCTCTTAAAAGTATTTTAACCCTTTTTTGCTCAAATTAATCAAGAATTTTATTAGCAATTAGTGGGGTTCAATAAACTAAGTGGCCAAATTGTCTCTTTGCCAATCGTAACGTTACACAGAGAGGTTTGATAAGAACATATGTAAACTTTACCTTTGCTGCCCTCCTCCTAAAGTCATGCTAATCCATTATCAAACAAATGTCTCGCAATAATATTTGGGAGTCCCATAGCAGATGCAGCATGACTGTTTAGGGTCTTACAGCGCCATAATCTTGAACAGCTCTATCTAATCAAGAACTGCGCCACTATGACTCACGTACTTGACTGAAAAAGACATACACAAACGAAAACAAAACAAAGAACGATGAGATATCTAAACCTTTGCCCCCTTTCGACTGGCACTCAATTGATTTCGGGCGCTTCACATTCAGCTCGGGCGCAAATATTAGCACGGCTTGCCCTGCCCCCTGCACAGTCCAGCTGAAGCTACCCTACATTTGTAACTGACACCCCTCCCGCTGCCGTTGACCACACTGCCCGCCCCTGCCGCTAGGTGTCGCACTTTGGGTGCGTGAGTAATGTGACGACATTAATTTTCACACTCATTACAACTCCATTAAGCTCCGGCCAGTTTGTTTGGCTGTCCGGCGCGTCGACACCCCGGCATGCAAAATGAAAATGGAAACGTTAATGAAAATGGGTAGAGGAATGGAAATGGAAATGGAAACACTACCATGGCCCATTTGGAGTGCACGCACGAGAACGTTTCTGATACCCGACTTCTTTTCGAAACAAAAAAAAGTGTCAACCATTTGTACGCAAATGACGAGCATTACCAAAGCGTTTGAACTGAAAACACAAAATACAAGAAAACGTGAAAAGTCGCCCAAAAACAATAAATGTACAAAAGGAAAACAAAAAGACTGTCGC
>NW_022045943.1:114878-145670 GCF_001654015.2 Drosophila navojoa
TCGCTTTTGGATCAGCCAAGCAACCAGAATATGAGTGCATAGAAACAAAGCAAAAGCAAGCAACGATCATATTTTAATCACCTGCATGTTCATTTGACGATTGCTTTGCATTTCGCTTTTGCATTTCAAAGCAATCATTTATGAGTCTTCTTTCGATCGCCCAGGAGATTAGATCGTTTTTTAATCGTCAAAGGGACTCAAAAAAGACTCATCAAGACGATTTCTGTTAAAACAGTCTTCCAATTGCTTGCTGGGAAGTTTAGGCATATCTGCATAATGAATCGAAATTTTCTTTAAGCTTAAAGCAGAGAAACTAGTGGAAAATACTAAACTGAAGAAAAGCTTAGAATATGTAAACTAGAGTAAGCTCAAGAAACTAATATACTCCTGGTAATTCAATGCCGTAGTGGAACTTTCCTTCACGGATGCCTCTTGTGGGAGCTGACAAATCGGAAGAAAAAACTATATCTTCTGAATATGCCTAACTACAGTTTCCACATCTCCACAACGTTCAGTTTGTTGGCTTGTTCGGACATCTGGTTTGGTTAACTTTTACCGTTGTTTAAAAATAGATTCATTGAACCACTTTTACCAGATTCCTACGCTGCACGTGTCTTTAAAAGCCACAGCTACAACAACAACAAAAACGACGACAACAAAACCATTTACAACACTGTCATCAATCTTCAAATGCTGTAGCGGAGGCTGGACAATCGTAAACGATACCAAAAATAAAAACTGAGAAAATAGCGTCCATTAATGAGCCCAAAGATCGATAGCCGGCGGCAGCTTAATTGATCGTGCGGCACGACAAGAATTTGCCAAACGATCTATGGCCGGCAGCTAGCTGCCAGCTACACATTAAGATTACAGAAATTGGTGATGTCATTACGTAAGCCATATAGTCGAGCGTTGTTTGGACATATCGGTAATCGTTATCGATTAGTTTACTTATATTGTAAGCTTTTATTAAGCCATAAGTCTTGGAATTGGATTCAATTGCTGATCACTTTTGTATAGCTGCCATTGTTGCTTTGCTATCAGCCAGCAAGTGTACATTTTCTGGGTCACCTGACTGACTGAATGAAAAAAAAAAAAAAACTGACCTTTGCCTTTGATCTAGTCCGCTCAGTGGCGCTCGTTCTATCGCTGCTGATCGCATCGTTTGTCAGCGGCAAAACCGCAGCAAAGCGCCCAGTTCCGGACCTGTCAACGGTTTCGTGAATGGTCGAACTGTCTCTCGCTCGCTCAGTCTGCCTCTCTGTCTCTCTGCCCCTCTCTTTTTATCGCTTGCGCTCTCACTCACGCTTACGCTGCCGATGATGAATGGACCCGGGCCCGGTCTGGTCTCATTCACAAAACGGACAGCAGCGACAAACAAAACCAAAATATTAATTAGCATTTCAGTTGTGTGTGTCTCCCTCTCTCTCTCTCTCCCTCTCTCTCTCACTCTGATGGGGAATAAGGTCGCAGCTATGTTCACAGTATTCACAGTCACAGTCACACTTACAGGCGCAGTCACAGCCGCATTTGCTGTCTAATCGCCCGCTCACGAATCGACAGCGGCCACAGCGGATGCCACAAATTTGGGCATGTGTCGCAGTCGCCGTTGCTGTCGCTGTCGCTGCCTCAGCCAGCGTCGCTGCTTCCTTTTGCGATTTTATGAATGAAAGCTGTGGCTTCGTAGTAAACGTTTTTTTTTTTTTTTTTTTTTTTTTTTTTTTTTTGGCGTTGGCGTCGTCGATTGCCATTGCCATTTATGGACACTGTGCAAATGTGCCCCGGCCATTGTGGCATGTGTGTACTCGCAGCTGAGTAGCTCTATCTCTGTGTGTGTACGAGTGTGTATCGGTGTGTATCTGTATCTGCGACTGCTATCTATCTATGGGAGCCCAGTTGCCGCTTATGAGCGCCCAGCACAAATACATATATGTAGGTGTGTTATTTGCTGTTGTTGTGTGTGGGTTTTAGGTAACCATAGTTCAATCTATATATGTATATATAATATAATACATATAATCGTAGTTACGGCACTGAGTGTATGCAATACTCTTGGGCTGGCATACCGTAAGCACTTTGTCTTGGCATTTAAGCCAACTGGAGAGAGTTAGTTATATAATGCATTAAACATATATAGAAAATAGTATACATGATATATAATATAACATGAACACGAGCCAAAACTTGGCTGCATCAATTATCTATCCAAGCTCTCTTATGCAGTATTCACAAGATTTCAGTAATCCTCTCAGCAATGCTGTTATAAAGCAATTGCAGCTAACTGTACAACAATTTCACCTTTGATCTATAGATCTGCAACAGTGTATTGAAGCTTCGTTGTTTGTCAAAGAGATTCACCATATTTGGTATTTGGGTTTTTGGTTCTATGCTTTTTGTTCTCATTTATTTTTTTTGTTTGTGGCGCCTGTATCGATACAATTCGAATTGCGGTTCTATTGTTATTCGTTGTTGGCATTGTTGTTGTAGTCAGTTTTTAGTGTGTCATTGCCATGAGTTTGAGATTTCAATTGTGCGGCGCGGCTGCGGCGCGGTGTGCCGTGTCATGTCCAAATGCATTCACATGCCCCAAACTCATCCGCAGCACCAAATTGCGCCAATTACGCGAAATCCGTTGTCGTTGTTGTCTGTTTGGATGATTACGATTACGATTGTTGTTCATATGGCAGTCATATCAATTTACAATTTACCCACCGAAAAAAAAAGGGAAAAACAACAAAAAAAAACAAAAACTAAACAGAAAATAACAACAACAACAACAACAACAAGCAAAACAATTCAAATTCAATTTGCGTATTATTTGGATATATGTGACAAGCCGTTAGCTTTTAGCTGTCATTGAGAGCGCAGTTAATATCGTGGCACGAATGGATCTACATATATGTATGTATGTACATATACATATATGTGTAACTGTAGCAATGTAGTCCAGCAAATTGAGTGGACAATTGGAGGATGATTGGCAACGATTACGGCCAGACCCTGAGTGCTATAAATAATAAATAAATCAAAACGTGGCAATTGCTGTGATCATATTGCACTCGGGCATGTCCGACTGCATAATACTCGGTCCGAAGGCAGTTCAACAATATTTATATGAAAGTTTCATTTTCCATGGTGCCATTTTCAAGACTCAAGTCAAACTAATATACTCTTCTCACCTTGTGAGAGCGAAAAAGAGTTTCAATTTCATGCGCGTGTCGATAATTTTAATGGCTCTTCGCACAATCTAGTTTTTGTCACTGCTGTCGTTTCAATCAGCGTAAATTAAATTTTTGTTTTTCAAATAATTATCATGCTTAGCGGATTCTGCTCTCTTGGCCCGATCATTAAATAACAATAAATTCCACGAATTTACACTCCAAGCGAAAGGCAATCGGAAGTTTGTATAAATCTGGTTGGAAACATAATATTTACCTATTCATTTCGTTTGAGAATTTACGACCGACCTGCCCTGGCAAAAGTAGCACAAACATATTTATAGAGAAATATTTTGTTTTCATATCAGATATCAGCACGAGTTTGCCCATGGCCCAAATGAACAAAACATTTCCGCTTTCTCCCGACGCTGGCTTGTGTCAACCTGGGCGTATGCGCAATATTGCTCCATATCGAAATAGCATTACTATCGAGGCCTTATCATTGCCGGAAGCCACTTCAAAGTAGTTGACACATTCCAAACTGACAATCGTAGCACTTTGTAATGCCAGCCTATAGCCAGCCATATGCATGTCTGAGTCCAAGATCCGACTGAGACTTAAGTCTCAATTTGTCAAATTTGTTGCTGCGGCCACACGTTTGGCACCTAATAGTTTTAAGAAGGGGATTTACAAAACTTAAATACCAAAATATGCGCAGTATTAAAAAACGATAAGCAAACAAAATGGAATCGACAGCCAAGACTGACGACGAGCGGGGCTGGGTGGGTCGTGCACGTATTTCCGCAGCGGTTGCATTCTCCGCGCTAGATAAACAAATTAAGCACTTAACACAAAGGCAAAGCGGGCCGAAAACAGCAGCAGCAGTGGATAGGGAAATGCTTAAATAACCAAGCACCCGTAAGAAGGCAAAAACAAAGCGACAGCAAAAGCAAACGCAAAGTATGGCAAGAAAAGCGATACGAGCGAAGTGTGAAAAGGCGATTGAGGAAATTGTCACAGTGTTGCAGAACACAGAGAGAAGAACAACACGTGCCGCTGATTAGTCAACGAGCAGTTCGAGATGGACAGCGACAGATAAATAAACAAAGTAGCAAGAGTTGCTAAGTGCACTGAGCGAAAATTAGACGTAGTTCTCAAATAAAAAATGTAAAAAATGTAAAAAATCAAAGAAGAAGAAGAACAGAATATATATTATGAATATCTCAATTACTTCTATCAATTTTGTTTTATAATAAAATCAACAATTCAATTATTAATCAAATATCCTATCAGAGCTTTCCACATCTCCCTTCGCTATGCACCCAAACAATATCATGTGCAATTTCTGCCAGTGTACGCGTGTCAGCTATATGATTTTTGGGGTGTGTACTACGCCTCGGTGCCTCCCCTTTCCCCAGCCCCGCCTCCCATCGCCCACTTTTATAGCGAACGCATCATAAAAATTATTTAATGCTATCGCACATTTGTCATGCCGCGTTGGCTCTTCCACTCTTTATTTTGTTTTGTTCTTTGTGTTTATTTGTATCACAGTGTAGTCCATATACACTGTCATTCCATTCCATCTCTCTGCGTGCCGACGCTTTTGTTTTTATGATTATTAAATTTCCTCTAAAGTTCCGCAACTGACGTAATAACGAGGCGCAGACATAAACCAAACGTACTATATAGTATATGAATCCAAGTAAGAGCCAAACAAACAGCCGAGACAATAAGCAGATGATTCGATTAGACTCCAAGTTCATTAAGATACGACAATTCTCTAACGGCAGAACGACATTTTCATTGCATTCGAATAGAGAAGACGCTGAGGATCAAGTGACGAACAAGATGTAATTAAAAGCGAATATCCAATCCGTGGTCGTCAGTGATTTATCTCCTTGTTGAGAAACTAGCATCGAGAGATGAGAAAGTTAAACAGAATTTATATAGGCTTCAGAGATTTTTGTCGCAGCTGAGAGGCCTTTTATTAGTTTTATTTTAAACGTCAAAAGTTTTGTAAGCAAATATTTCTTAAGCAAATATTTGACACACAAACATTTATTAGAAATAAAAGAGAAAACAAAACCAGAAGCGTTTATATGTCAATCGCACAGCTGTTCAATGGGCCATGAGTCAAATGACGTCAATAAAAAAAAACACAAAAACAGACATACATTTTTTTCAGTGTGAATTTGAACTTTGTAGCCATGGGAGAAGCAATCGGAACTAAACACTAAATGAAAGCCGAACTTGACTAAAGAGTAAAGAAGAGTATATAGAATATCAAGAAGATATCGTCAGTAATTTCATATGAGAAATATGCCAAGTCCCTCTCGATTACAAAATTCTACTGAAATTCTGTCGAAGCTGCTGCGGAAGTTTCCTGTCCAAAGAAACGAGAACTACTTCAGATAGTGGCAAAGACATTTTCGGTTTCGATACCTGAGTACCAGCAAAATCTAATCAAAGCGGCACGTGCCTTCCGTCCCGCATTCAAATTGAGCGCCTTTCGTTGGGACAGAAGCTGTTATTGTGAATGGCAAACATCTGGTTATCAGTTTTGTTTTGGTCGGATGGGCGCAGAACCTAGTACACACATACACAGATATGTATGTATTCCGTGCTGATAAAATACCTGAGCTATCAGGCCAACAATTGCTATCGATACCTTGTCAAGCTGTTAGCTGATACGAAGCACTGACGTCATTTGTCAATGGGGGCCAAAGTCAATGTTGAATGGCATTTTGGCCAGAGTAGGGAAGCCAAATAGAGAAAGATAAACTTGGCTCACAATTCAACAGAGAGTTTAAAATACACATACATATATAAATACATATATATATATGTCCGTCTGTATGTTAGTATGATAAAAGGCCTAAAGGCAGCCTCTGACAGCCGCCTTCGAGCGGATCGTGCAAATTTTGTCAATATTTGCCCGGGGTCAATAGAATTTTTATTTGCGGCACGTGGCTGACGAAATGAGCGGAGACAACAACATCGACAGCGACTCCGAATTAAACAATAAACGAGCGCCTAAAAGGGAAGGAAGCAAAAGAGTTGTGCAAAGACAACAATAACAATAAAACAGAAAGCAAAACAGAAAGCGAACAGAAACAACAAAAGCAACAACAACAACAACAGCAAGTGCGTTTCAAACAAATGGCAAACTATTAACGCGTTTGTTTACACGCTACAACAGCAACAGCAACAACAACAACAACAGCAACATCAGCAGCAACAACAATGAGTCAAGTTTAAACGACTGTCATAAATTTAGCTGAAAAGCAGGAAAAATAAAACACGCATGCCGAGAGCAAAGAGTTAAATGATGCCAGAAAAAAGGGTGCACCATAAAATATCACAGGAAAAATAACAATAACAAGAAGAAGAAGAAGAAGAAGAGCACGCTGCAGCCAACAGCGACAGAGCCAGAGTAGGCGCATCAATATCACGCATACGCAGAGTAAGCCATGCTAAGAGAGAAAGACGGGAGGTTGAGAGAGAGAGAGAGAGAGAGAGTCACAGTGATAAGGAAAGTTAGAGGGAAACAGATCAAAATAAATAAAAGAGTGAAAGCTGAAGCCCGAGCTGGAGACAGAAGCCGATTTAAAAATATTGAGAGCTTTTAGGAGGGCCTCTGAGAAATAAAGGGAAGTGAAACAAAGCTAGGAAGAAGAATATAAGATATCATACATGATCACACGAATGTGAGCGAGAAAGAAGTGTAAGATGAACAAATTAAATATTTTCTCTTAGCTTCACTTGAATCGCTAAGGAAATCGGTCTGAAAATGCACCTCTTACAGGAAATCACACATGTGATGCACACTCATGCACACACACACACACACATGCACCCCCAGACATTAGTCAGTAAAATCCAACTTGAATTCTGAGCATTCAGCAAAATGTATTTGGCAGTTCAATTGTGGTCAAGAAGCCTCGCGACAAGCGAAACAACAATTTCATAATACATTGTTCCTGGGCAGTAAATAATATTGAAAGTGCGATTGTTAATTTACAAGCGCAGAAATGTAATTCGCAGGCAGTGCGAAAAAACAAGTTCGATTATGCAATGCAATGCCCGAATAACAATCAAATAAACTGCAGATGATTGCACAAGCTCAAAGAATGCACAATTCGCAGAAATCGAAAATCAAGACAGAAAGTTTTTGTGGGGTGCGACAAGACGCTGTAGTAGCATTCCCCTGTCCAGCCGTCCAGACTACAAACAATGTCTACAAGTCAGCAAATATACATAATCGGTAAACTGCACACGCGCCACTCTTGGCCCACACACACACACACACACACACACACAAGCGCACGCAGACATCACTCGCCTCAGCGCCGCTCGCCATAGGGCGAGAATACGATATGCCAAATGCTGGCGGGGCCGACGGCCTCCTCAATTATTACGAGAATAACATGGAATTCGCATAAACAAGATCGAGAGCGAAGCGAAGCGTAGGCTGAGTGAAAGTGAGAGATGCAAGTGAGAAAAGCAGGACAAGCCAACTACTAAAATGGTAGCAAAATGCGGTCAGACCAGAGCAGAGCAGAGCAGAGTGGAGCTATGGCTAGGATCATATTGCGCTCATGGGCAACGTTGACGACTTGCATATGGCGACCAAAGGCTGCGCGTGCGATCACAATTAGAGCAGTAACAAGAGTGAGAGAGAGAGAGAGAGAGAGAGAGAGAGAGAGAGAGAGAGGTAGAGGTTGTGGGCGTGCAATTGTGGCGTGTGCAACGCATTTGTTTGGCCAACAAAGCGAGGCGGCTGCTGTTTACACACGCTCAAGGCAGATGGACTTTCCTCGCATACAAGTGGTTTTTATCTTTGACGCGTCGGCACTTTCTATTGATCACGAACGTCATGTGAAATCCAATACGGGTACACACAAGGGCAGACACAACGGACCCTGCACGCTGCCCAGGCGATCGTTGCGTGCGTACAACATGACGTATGCGTGATAATGATGAATTCGCCTTGAAATACCACACGAGGCGTATGCGTAACATGCTCGTGTACACGGATGACGTTCAATGTGTGACTGTGAGTGGGCCTGTGTGTGTGCGTGTGGGGGTTGCGCGTGTTAAACGATTTTTAAATATGACGATTAAGCAAGTCCAAGAATCGAGAGCATTTCAAATGCGGGCAGACGCCAAGTGAAATGAACAAGTGTGCCATACATTTCTTACACAACTGAAATACTTTGAAATGTTTCTTCGATTATTCACTCAGAAATCAAACTCAATTAAAATGTAATTAAACTAAATTTATAGCATTTCATATTCCGAAGAACACAGTTCAATATTTCAGATATATGGCTTTACAAAGACAGACGGATAGACTCAATATCTCTCTCTCCTTAATTATGTTTTCTTTCTATATTCTATATTTTTTCCCACCCTTTGCTTCCTTCTCTCCTTCTCTGGTCGATCAAACACTTGATACCTGCACTTATACCTATCAAATTTCATGGAGAGACTCCAAGCAAACATGTGCAAAAATAGATATTTGGCCTGCCTTGCAGCATTGATCTCCAAAAAATAAACAAGTTCAGCTATTGCATTACAATTTGGCCAAAAATAAATTTCGCTAGGTTCACAAATAGCAACACCAGCAGCAGCAGCAACAGCAACAACAACAGCAGCAGCAGCAACAGCAATTGCAGCCAACATTTTTGGCAAAAATCTCGGTGTTTTCCTATTTTAATGCCACACGTTTCACAGAAAACGCATAAACTTTGAAATTTTGCAAAACAATTTTGTTTATTTGTTTGCTCGACCGAAAATGCAATAAAAGCTCCCACACACTGAGCACAAACACACAAACGCACACATACAGAGATATGTAGATAAATAATTGAAAGCATCAACGAATTTGACATAGGAGCGCTTAGCGTTTTCTATGTTATTTCAGCGCATCGAAACTACTTTTGTGCTTTAAACGATGTTTGCTGAACATTAAATATATATAGTATACATTCATGATTTGGAATATATATAGAGCATGTTTATTATTTATTTTCAGACTTAATGATTTCTCAGGAAATATACTGCATGCGCCGTGTCGCATGATCAAATAGCAATGAAAATATAAATATTAACTAGATCTTATATTTGACTAACAAAAAGGGAAATATTGGTATGCACATGATTCACGCTTTTCTCCATTATGAAATTGAACAGCTAATATAAATCACACGACCTGCGATCTCCAACAAGACTTTGGTCATACAATAATATTTGACCAGCCAAAAGATTCATGCGTAAACATTTGACTTGTGTACAATAAGCGCTCAAGCTCCAATTCTCAATTTCGCAATTTCTTGCCAATTAGCTTGGCCATGAGCTTCGATGGCTGTTCACGTGCGATCACTTGATCGCCTGCTCATGTGCCTGCACCCCACAGCAGAGCCGCGCCCTTCCAGCCCAATGGCAGTCAATCAACTGCCCAATCACAGTCGCAGTCCCGAGACAGCCGGACAAAAAAAAAATACTATATAGTAAACGCATGAGGCGAAAGCTAACAATAAGTTGTGCAAATATGTTTTGATGATGATGGATGATTTGTACACGCCCACCACAGCGGTAACGTACTTCGACCCATACACACACACACACGCACACACACGCACAAGTAGTCCAGTCGTCCACCCCCTGGTACGAGTAGAACATCACGTAATAGACAAAAGTAAAGCATTTGTCAATACATACAGACATAGATAAATTTGTAGAATCATTATGGTATATCGTTTGATAAATACACCCTGTAAACATTGCGTGTGTGTGATATGGTTAATTATTACTTATAATAATTAGTTTGAGAACTTATATATTTAAAATATCTTCACTCAATTCAGGCTTGTAATCTTGTTTGTAACTTTCGATTATATAAGCTAAAATCAAAACACTTCTTCAGTAAGCTCTCATATAGTTCTCATATAACTTACATTTTTACACTTTTATCCCTGTTTACGTTTTAACCTGCTCTTAAGGCTGCAGGGTGTTTACTCAAGGTATATAAGGGATAAGCTTTGCATAGCTTAGAGTCATTTTAGGCACATTGAGTTGTTGTTCTTATCTGCCTCTGATCGGCTCAAAATCTGATTACATCATATAGAAAGCCCCAGCCACATCTTCCCTGCCCCTAGCCCACTCGCCCATGCATTTTGAGGCTGCTTGAGAGTGCTCTGGCACTCGGCTCGCCTTTGTTGGAATTAGCATTTGTTTTGCAGATGATTTTTGTTGTCTATCTATTAGCATAAAACTAATTAAAAGAGGGTGACAAAGCGCCTCACTGAAAAAATTTCACAACTGAGCGAAAAAATGTTGTTATTTGTTTGCCGGCAGCAAATCAAAGTTGATTATCAGCACATCGGCAAATAGAAATGTATTAATTTCGAATTCATTACGCGTGTTGTTATTATTATTATTGTTGCTGCTGCTGCTGCTATTGCCGTTGCTGTTGTTGTCGCCGAACAGCAACAATAAAAATATTCCGCACATTAAACGCGTGCCCGAGTCACGCACTCGTAAGGCCCAAACAAGAAACGGGAACAAAGTCTTTTTGGGTATTTTTATTTTCACCTGAATGCCAGGCACGAGGCAAAGAGGCGCGAGGGGCGAGACACGAGGCGCGAGGCGCAAAGTAAATCACGAAGCGCTCAGCACATGATCAGCATTGAGGCAGCATTGGTTATGTCTCAGGCTCAGCCTAATGAGCAGCACAAGTCACAGATATCGATATGTTGGGTTTCTTCACCTCAGCTCAGAGTCTCTCATTTACATTCCTCTGCCCCTCTCCCTCCTCTAGCACTCTTACTCCCTCTCTCTCTCTCTCTATCTCTCTGTCAGATATCAGGCCTCTGGTCTCACTCTCTTCTCTCTCCCTCTACCAATTAACTCTCTGTCATCATTAGCTAGTAGCAGCCCAAAATACTCTCTGTCATCATTAGTTGTCGTGCCTAGTGAGTGCTTGGGAGCCAGCGTTGAACTGATTTGCTTGGCGCGCGTTATGAGTCGGTTTATTGGGCCTCAATGTCAACAAAAGTCCGAAGTGCCGAAAAAAACAAAAAACAAAGTAGAGCAAGTGCCAGGCATTTGATAAAGCGATAAGGAGGCGCGGCTACAGCAAAGCAGAAGACAACAAAAAGCAATGGGCGGGTATTGAGAGCGAGACTCGAATGCTCTTAGAGGCAAAAAATTTATTTGACTGTAATATAACAGAGGAGTCGATCAGAAATTACCTCGAAGGATATTCAAGTCTCTATAAATTTAGAATTGACCTCATATAATAGTCGAATTTCGGCAACTGACTGAACAGAACTCCACATTATAATTTATGAATAACAATAGTATCCACAATTCAGATCCTTTTCCTCTCCTAATCTATAGCAATCTTGGGTGAAATAGCTATAATACCCTATTGGTAGAGTATGCTTTAACTAAAGTATATATATGTATATATAAATAAAGCGACAAATAAATTATTATTGCATTTTGTTGTGGTCGTTGTTGTTCCTGTTGTTCTTGGTTTATATGTATATTTGTATATATTTTTTGGCTTGTTTTTTTTTTTTTGACTAGCGCCTGGCGCGTGCGACATTCAACAGGTGAGCAATTGCTGATTTCAAGGGAACTAAATGCTCATGTTCAAATCATGCCGCCGTCCGCAGCTCACATGACGCCGCTTTCATTGATGCTATCATGCTCCACGCACAAACACACACACACAAACACTGAGTCGCACTCACACACTCTTGGAGAGAGACTTATAAATTTATGAGTATTGATATAAATTTTTAACTTATTTCGCTCATATTTTATTTCTTCTTTCTTCTGAATTCATTCCGCTACTCTTCTAGATTGCGTTTATTTATTATTTTTTGATTTCGTTTATTTTTAAATACTTTTTTTTAGATTTCCGCTTTTAGTGAATTATTCTCTATTTCATTTTTGTATTTGATTGCGCTAATCGCTCCGATCGCTGCACCTGCAAGATTGTTTTGCATTTAGCTTGGCTTTTTTTTCTTATTTTTTCCTCAGTGAACAATGTTCAAGGTCATGCCATCTGTTAACACCTGTTGAGTAATGGGCAACAACAGCATCGGGTGCAAGAGCTGAGTAGATTTGTTATCAGCAATTTAATTCATAAACTTATTTTTAGTTCAGCTTGATAGTCCACTTATACCTATTATCAGACAATAAATGAATTTATTTATAACTATCTCTCAGTCTGATATTTTTTTATAGATCAGTTAACACAACACAACACAGATGATTGCTTAACGCAGTTAATTAATTTCTATAAGAGATCTAAATAAAAAGGGGATTTTTTCCATAAATGACGCTCAGACGTGGTTAAGGTACATCTTGATAGGAAACTGAAGTCGAAGTGGCAAATGAAGAAAGATAAGTTGAAGCAATAATAGCGAGAATGCTGCTGGATAAGCTATTAAAACAGATCTTATAACAATGGAGAGCTATAGATTGAATAGAGAAGCCACTACTCCTGTAGGATCTATATCAATATTCTCAACAGAAGGCAAAATTATCTACCTTTACTCACAACTAAACAAACTGTATGTTTTTTATAAATCATGTGCGATTAAGTAACACAGTTCTCAGATCCATTTCGCAAACTAGTGCTAGCTGATTCCCACGCCAGAGACGCTTGCTTTCTAAGTATGTCAATACTGGAACTGGAGCCCCAAAAGCATAGCTGCTTCATTTAACTATTTATCTAATTCTATGTTGACTTTATGACAGTTCACTTGCACCTGGCAATCAATCAAGAGATTCATTATCAAGCTGCGAGCGAACCGATCTCTGGCTACGCTGCCACACACACACACACACACACACACTCCTTCGCCTTCACGCTGTCTATCTTTCCATTACTGAGACTTGACCCTACTCGAAAACTCTTTAAATGTTGTTGCCGCTGCTCCGGCTGCTCCGGCTGCTTGGGCTGCTCCGGCTGCTGTTGTTTGTGTTATTAACACAACAAACAACCACTTAACTTTGTAAATCTGTTCAGCCATTTAGCTTTGGCTCTAAAAATAAACTTCAAAGCAAAAGGCGGCTGTCCGCGTCGTCGTTGGCTTTGTCGTTTGGCCAAAAATAAATATTGAAAAACCTATTTTTAATAATGCCCCGGCAATCGGTCAATTGCACAAATTGAAGTACGCCTCATATTAATTGGCGTCTCGGCAGCTCAACACGTGTCCGCAGATCGACAGATCGACAGATTCGATTCGGCTCGACACGGACTTGAAAGCATACTGACTGTATTGGCTGTAATTGTGTGTCTCTCTCTCTCTCACTGTGTGTCTCTCAACTCTTTAATGCGTAATCATTATTATTAATTATCGTATACAATTATGTATATTTGAGCAATTTGCCTAGACAGTTGCTGTTAATAAACATAGCATAACAACAATTTGTGTGCTGTGGCAAACGGTAATTGCCAGAGCAGTTCGCCTCTTGCAGTTCATAAATCAGGCGAACTGGCAAAAGTATCTGACAGATACAAATGGCATATGGCCGTAGAACCTGGCGCACCGAAGCGTCGCTTAATGATTGCAACGTTTTTACGTACATTTACACTTCATCAATTGCGTAGTTTGCAGTACCAACAACAACACCACCAGCAACAACAACAACAACAACAACAACAACAACTATAGCTGAGGGCAACAACTTGAACATGCGAATTTCAGCTCGAATGAAAAATTACGCAATGAAAATGTCATCGCCTCTCTGTATCATGCAGGCCCGTTTAATCAGCGGAAAACATATATATGTATGTATGTATAAATGTATGTATGTATATGCATATGTATGTATATATGCAGCGCCGATAGTCAAGTTCTATTTGAACCGATCTGAAAAGCCATTACGCAGTTTTTTGCTTTTTGGCTTTATCTATAAATAGCTGGGCGATATACATATATCTAGCTAGCTAATGCGTAATACCAACAACGCATTTCAGTTAATGAAAATCGAATCGACCATCATCAAGTGGATTATTATTATTATGTGTTCTATTGCAAATTGAGCTATTTGATAGCTTAGCCAAACAACGTATATACATATATCTCACTTGTTCTAAATATAGAAGCGGAACACTTCAAAAACATAAGCATGACAGATGAACTTGACAGTTAAGAGAATCAATTTGGATCTATAAAATTTCATTAATAATCTATATTAAAAGAGTTTAAGTTGATAAGCAAATGGGAAAATGTCTAGACAGACAAATCATTATCTTGATCATTTTACTTATCATAAGCACTGTTGCTGTCATTGCATTAATTATTATTAGCATTGCTATTGATATTGGCATTAGCATAGTCGTACACATTTTGTCCTTTTTATTGTCAACGTTATTCTCATTGTCATTCTCATAACATTCTTATTATCATTGTCATTGTCATTGTCATTGTCCTTATCATTGTCATTGTCATTGTCATTTTCGTTTTCGTTATCCTTGTCATAAGCATGAGTATTAACAAGTCAAAATCATTAGCATTTTCATTGTCAATAAGAAAATCTGATATTCTCAGTGTATAATTCGAGCGATTCCTTTACAATCGCTTATCGCATTGCCTTTCATGCCCATAGCCTAACGAATTTATGTCCCCGTCTCTTATACACATATAGAAAATAATCTATAGCTGCACTGTTTTCATTGAGTTGCGAGCAATGTTTGTTTACACTGTTGCTGCTGGTGGTCAGCTCATCTCTATTTCGTCTCAATGTTTCCCATCTCGTTTTTGTGTATATTCAAGTGATTATCTAGCCAATTAGTTGAGCGTTAATTAGCCGCATGCCAATATTTGCATTGCTCTTCTGTTTAGTTTAATTACAACAATAATTTGGAGGCTACCAATTGCGACTTACTTGAACAGCATGGCAGAGGCAAAAAATTATGAAAACGAAATGCGTTCGCCCACCCACTTCCCGTCCGACCAGCCCCATCCCCACCCATGCCACTACAGAGAACTCAGAGCCAACACGCAATTTGCTTTCATAATGCGCATTTGGCGAGCGGGGCGCCACATACACAAGATTAGACAAAAGCTAATGGCGATGCATATGGTCTGATACAAACGTACGTACGTCCGATTATACACAGCCGATGTGTATATAGCCCATATAGTATGCGGCTGATGAGTGCGAAAGTCGAAATGGGTCATTAGATAGGCTGCACAATACGCATATGCACGTGAGCGCACATTTTCTGAATGATTTATGAGCGACATATCTGAGGTCTTATGACCGGAGTCTCGAGCGTGTAGCGGGCGTGTTTCTTGCCAATTTGCGATATCGGCTGCCATTCTACAACTATATGGTAATGCACATAAATCAGCACTTGGTGCACTTGCCGCAATTACCCAGGCACACGGCCTGCTGTAAATCTTGTCAGTCAATCAATTTAATGGCCGCTCGCACCGCGGTGGCATTACACCTTGATCCAGCTCGCGTAACTTGACCATATCGAGACCCTGGCACCTGCACAATGCAGTTTGAAAATTTCGTTGATAAACATAACTCGGACTGCGTTTGTTGTTGTACTGGCTGAGTTCCCAGTAAAAGAGAAGGTAAAACGCTTTGGCTCTGCGCCGCAGACGTTGCACGAATTCGCTTATCAGCGAATGCGAGTCAGCGATTAAATTGGCAATTACGAGTATATCGCCACATCGGCGCCTCGCACGTGACCAGTTTCAAGTTCAGCGCCGCATAATTTCACGACTGTCGTATAAAATAAATAAAAAGCCAAAAGACGCACCACAACACACCACGCACCACCCAAAGGCCAACCTGCCAGCGATAGTCTCTTATCTAATGCTTGTTTGCAAGCTCACTCTCTCTCGCTCCCTCTCTTTCTGTGTGTCTATCTCTGTTGCTGTGTCTGCACTGGCCACACGCGTTACGCGATGCCCTACGGCAGCGACAGCTTGACGGACAGCCGTCACTTGGATAATGGAACTAAAGCCAATCCAAACACAGAAACTAAACTGAACTTCAGCGCGTGTCAAGGCCAGACTATGGCAGCTGCAATGGCCAAGACCTCGATTACATGCGCCATTATATGACTGCAAAGGGGTTGCATGAATCCATAAGAATTATACAGAATTTTAAATGCATGTAAGAATGCAGAATAATGCATACATAAGACACGGGACGAGTAATATCCTGAGATTATGCTTGATGTTTTCTCGGAATGAGAAGAAGCTGTAATTGTGGCTTTTTACAATGGAAAAAGTGTAGAAAGTAATCTTAGAGATGGAAAACTTGTAGAGCATGTCTCCCTATATTATTAGGAATATATATTCTTCAGCTATAAGCAAAATCCTGTTATGTTCTAACTCTTTCAACTCCACTGTACACTACTTCCTCAATTATACATGATATATACTCCCAAAGCTTATCTGCTGATAAGTTCGACTTCAGCATTTGAGTTCTTTAACAAAGAACTCTCATTCTCGTTCACCTGCCTCGAAGCTATTTATGACATATCAAAGGTCAGTTGACCTTTTTTTCTATTTACCTCTAATAGTAGATTGAGTTAATTCCATCCAAAATTTATGATCGCTCAAATGAAATGCCAAAAGTAAAGCTCCTTATAAAACCGCAGTGAGCGCAGCGCAATAAAACATATTTATAGGCAATTCCATGGAAAAATGGTTAATAATCGTATTCAATCAGATCGAACTAGTTGACACACAGAGGAAACTTCACGGGGCAAACACTTATCTTAAAGCCAAAATTTGCTGTTGTTTCTTTTTTTTTTTTTAAAGAAAACAGAAGTGTTTTTTCTTAAAAGTGTAAAGGTGTAAGTGCATAAACAATCAATCGAATGATTCGGCAAAATACAGCCAAGCGCCATATTTCACAATGATTGGGGGATTTTTTTTTTCTTTTTGTTTTGGTTGGGAGGGTGTTTGGTTTTTATTGATCACTCGATTTGTGTGGAAAATTGCGATGATATATTTTTAACATTGCTGATGAATTTTCTATTTTGGTTTCGATTTCGATTTCAGCGATTGGCATCGGCGTCGCCGACGGCGGCGGCCTCGATTGTTTGTAGTTTATTTCGGGTAACGTTTCATAAAATGGCATTAAGTGGTATTAGGGCTGCCATGCGTGGACTGTGGCTGGTGTTTTTCATTGAAGTGCTGCCGAATCGTGGCCCAATGACACCTGTGGCCTGGGCCAGTGACATAAACTAATGATATTTTAAACGGAAATGCCGCCGACATCGACATCGACACCGTCGCCTACTTCTAACGCTTAGCGGCCACCATTGCCATTGCCACCGGCGCCACCGCCGGCGCCAGCGCCAGCTTGGGCGCCCATGCTGAAGCCAGCGCCTGCACCACCATTGGCTTCGCCACCGCCTTTTCCCTCGGCCTCTCCAGCAGCTCCAGCTCCGGCTCCAGCGCCCATCGAAAAGCCCCCTTGAGCTCCGCCCTTCACTTCTCCCGCTTCGTCCGCTTGCACAGTGCACTGCACGAAATTTGAGAGGAGTTAGCCGAAATGCGCTCTAGTTGCCTCTGAATGAATACTAACCAGCAGCAGCGCCAACGTGACGCAGGCCAAAGTTGTGAAGAAGATTTTCATAGTTGCAGCTATGAGTTGACAAACGAAGTGAACTCTACTGTCGTGGAGCAGCTCAGCTTTATTATATATAGGGAATATTGGGCCAAGGTTCAGGCAAGTGTCAATAGTGCAGCACCGACTGCTTAATACTCGCTCAGAGTGTTCAAAATTCTACTCAGAGATCTTTTCACAGAGAGAGCGCTCTCTCTCTCTCTCTCTCGCTCTCTCTCTATCTCTCTCTCTCTCTCTCTCTCTCCCTCTCTCTCTTCAGCAGGTAATCAGAAGAAAACTACTCAGTCTAGTCTTTACGCAACTCGAATTTTTATAGGCTAGCTGTCTCTTCATTTCTAGCTCTCCCAACATTACCCAAAAAACCAATCCACCCCTTTACAACTCTGCTAAGCCCTCATAGCAAACTTGTCAGAGATGCGTATCGCAACCTTAGTACCAGAAAACCTCCCACAATAACAAGTGCTAGATCACAATCAGCCGCTGCTGCTGCTAATTAAATACAAAGTTCATGCCAAAATAACATTTTCCGGCCGTCGATATCAATGTGAATTGTCGTGAATAGCATTTGATAAGCTCGTGCGCAAATTTATTTTTAATGCAATTATTATTATTTATTTTTTTTTTTTTCAGTCATTGTTGTGTATTTTCATTAGATTATTTAAAAAAGAAAACAAAACAAAAAAATAGAAATAAATTATTATGTGTTGACAAACGTCTAATTGGCGCCCGTTGGACGGGCTCGCATGTCTATTAATAAATTAATAGCCTATGTCAATCAGCCAATCCCTCCGTGTCAATATGTCAATCTGCCAGTGTCTAAACATTGTTGTTGTATTCGCAAACAACATTGTGATACTTAACTAAAAACAAGTAAGCTAGAGTCAGGAACTGAACGACTTGGTAATACCCTAAACACAGCAAGCTGTTGAAATTAAGTCAAATGAAATTGGAATTCTCAGTTAAAAGTTACCGAAATTTACCTCCTGCTATCGTTATCGATAATAAAGAAATCGAATGAGATATTGGGGTAACATTAATAAAAGCATTTTCACAAAACTATTATACCCTGACTTCTTATACTTAATGGGTATATAATTGACCAAACTTATATAGTACAGCTGAGAGATAATGGTAACAGGAAAATTAATGTTTATTATATATAGATCGCCAGCAGTCTATGCAAGATACAGACTTTACCTTCCACTAGGCGAGACTCTCCCTCTCGCCTCCTCCTCATCATTCACCATATTCTACTACAGTACGTATTCAAATCAACGAACAGCACAAGCATATAACATTATGCCCGAGTAATCCAGCTGCGAAAACAATGCAAGGCTAAGGAAAAGCCGACTTCCGACTAATAGCGACTAAGCCGACTAATCGATGATCAGTTAGTCAGTCATCAAGCTTAATTAAAATAATTGAGTTAGTGCAGCTGCTGCTACTGCTGCTGCGGCTGCAAACAGTAGTCTACCAGAGCTGCATCATTTTGCAAATTACATTGGCGAAACAACAGCAATAAAGGTAAACAAAACAATTACAATAAACAATCATAGACACACACACACACACAGGCAGAGAAGCAGACAGACAGACACGTATAGAAAACCCAATGATATTTCGAGTTAATTTGTTTATTTGCCTGGCGCAGGCAATTGCTGTTGCTGTTGCTGTTGTTGTTGATGTTGTTGCTGCTATCGGTAGCAATCATTAAAATTTAAACAAATAAATAAATAAGCCACATGCCGATTTGACCAAATGCAGTTGCCAATTGTTTCCCATTGCATTACCACTTACTCAATTGCTGCGCTCCCTCGCCTTGTCAAAGCGGGAATTTCGGCTTAATCAGGGCATGTGTAAGCAACAACAGAAGCAATGCTGTGATAGCACAAGAGACACCGTACAATTTTATAGGCTTATTTGTATTTAAAGTGTACTCTATATGGACTTTCTCTCTCCACATTGCCAGAGACATTATATCATCTATTATTTGTTTTTACACCTTTGCCTCAATAGAGTCTAATTAATATTATCTGTAACATTTCTATAGGGTATTCAACTCAGTCAGCCCATCTATTGCTCTTGGGCCTTGATTTTTATTCTGATTTTATATTTTATTTTATTTCAGTTTATTTCGCCACAATTTATTTATTTACATCGCTGCGACTGTTATTAGACATTGTTATTGTTATTGCTATTTTCATTGTTGCCGTTGCTGTTGCTGCTGTTGTTGTTGTTTATGTTTTACGATTATTTTGCCATCGGCAGCCGCTTTGTTGTTTGTGGGTGGCCACAATAATGGCAGTAATCGGCGATTATCACGTAGCTCCCCGAAACCCATTTCCAATCATATCAATCGCCGTCAAATTGACTCTGACAGCCCGCCCCAAACAAGATATAAAAAGTAAATGCATAAAAAACAAAACAAAATACAATATATATATATATTCATATTTATATATATATATATAGAAACGCAGTTGAGGCAGTAAATCTCATTAAAAATTAAATCAAAATTAAATGTTCATCAAATGCAATAAAAATCATTGCGCGTGTAATTTTTAAATTTGCTTATTTTTCTCTGCCACTCTCTACTCCTGCCACCCCTTCCCCGCCCCCCATCAACAGCAGCTGACTGAAATTGGATTCTGCTGGAGATGCGGAAGCCCATTTATGAGATGCGAATATGGGAATATGGGCTATATAACTACGCTTCGGCTCAAATGTGTTTATAGACTGCACTTTTATAGTTTTTATCGTTTTGTTGTGACAATAATAAAAAGCTAGAATATCCCATTAATATATATGGATCTATGTATTTATTTACAATCATACTTTATGTGAGATGACTAGGAAATGAATCACTCTTACTGAGAAAATCCCTAAAATCATGAGAATGGCTTCACATCTGTGAAGGTAGAAGAATAATAATTTAAGGTATTTTAATAGGGAAGGACATATACAGAAAGTATATTACTCCAAACTCTGGTAGAGATCAATTTCGAAATAGAAATCATCAAATTAACATTAATTTAAGCTAAAATGTATTAGGCTAAGCCTCAACAGAGCTAAAGCACACATTTGTTTTGATTTCTGAAGATAAATGAACTTTTCATTAAATTATTATGGACTTCTCAGTAAATGAAAACGAATTGCAGTTCTCAATTAAAATGAAGGAACAAAGAGATCAATCTGAAGGTTGCGTTATGACGAATTTTGTGATGCGATTGCCAATTGCCAATTTGCAGGCAATGCGGAAAATGTTGAATTGTTGAGTTGTTGCAATGTTGCAGTGTTGCAGTTGCCTGCCGAACGTTGAATGCAATTTTCAATTTGGTCAGTTTATGCGCATGAACGACCTCAATCCACAATCAACAAGGAGCAGTCGACTAACGCCTACGGCAAAAGCCGGCAATCCTTTTGTGAGTGCAAAACGTATGCTTAAACGGATAGACAGATGCTTGCTGGTCTCTCTGTGGTGTGTCGTCCTTCACAGTCCGCCCACAGGGACGACGAGGACGGCGAGGACGTAGCCGAGGGCGGGTCAATGAACAGGCCATTGATGCAGGGGAGTGGGCCAGCCATCATGCACTCGCAAGGATAATTGAATATGACGATGATAATTTCATTTTACGCTGAATAAACACAAACTGCACATTTTGATACGTTGCCCGGCCTCGGCCTGTCCCTTTGTCTTGCTGCCCCCGCTGCCCGCTGCCCGCGTCCCTTGGCCAGCGCGTCTATTAAAGCGCCCACAAGCGAATGATATGGCCGCCCAGCCAGCCCAATCTAGTTTGAGGCGTAGCCCAACTTAATTATGAAACAGGACGCGCGTGGTCGTTGGCTGGATAATGACCTTCATCCGAGCTTTGCTTCTACTCAATCGTATTGTTTATTCGTCACAGCAATGCAGAGGGCTATATGCACAGCCCGTAAATAAAATCTGAAATCGTCTCTTAAGTACTCATACTTGGCTCAACTTCAACTCTGAGCCCGTATGGAACAGTCGACTGCCGCCCATTGTTAAGCTCCTTCTTAAGGCACATAAATCATGCCCATCGATTGCGACTTATCGACTCTCGGCTCGACTCGGCTCGGCTTGGCCTGGAATCCCCACGCAATATTCGCAGCTTAGCTTAAGTATGTATGTACCTTCCACTTGACGCTGTCGCCGACCTCGACGTCCTCATCCTCGTTTTATTAGTCACAATTTGCGTTTTCTGCGACTTCATCGTAATTATTTACAACAACGATTGTCGGACATCAGTCGGACGTCTTGCATGCCAAGTGTAGCCCAAGTACAATGAGTCTACCCAACATGCCCACATTGAAGAGACGAAAGCCAGTCCCAGTGCCAGTGCCAGTGCCAGGGCCGTAGTCGGTACCATTGACTGAGTATCGGTATCTGAATCTGTGGGATTGTTGTGACTGAGTGCGACTACGACTGTGACTGTGTTGCGCCTTATCGGCGGCGCCTCCAGCTGGAATATGTCACACGTACCCGTCAAATTTTCTCAGAAATAATAAAAACCAGTCACAACAACAACAACAACAACAACATCAGCAATAATGAAAACCGCAAAATAAATAATGTTTGCGTGGATACGGAATATGCGATGCTCTGCACTTTAAACAGCAATATGAGGGACTTTTTTACAGCCATAATCGCAATCTGAAATAAATGCCGGATAGCCATTAAAAGAGCCCAACAAAACTGGGAACAATACTTTTTGTTTGTTCTAGAAAAATAAATATTAGTAGGGGACTACGTCAGACCGAAGTTGAAATTGGGCCAAGTTGATTCCAAGAATCCAAGGCATTAGATTGTCGTCCAATCTTGCTGATGGTAGAGTTAAGTCGTTTAAGTTCAAGTTGTATCAAAAAATCAGTTCATAAATATATTTTATAATGCTTAGACTTACCTTACAGACGTGGAATTTGCATCTGAAACGAAAAGGAAATACTTTAATCTCACTCATTTAATTCAATTGCTACCAGAGAACAGTTGCCCTTAGCAAATATTCCCGTCTAGACAAACCGTTATTACTTATATAATGTATCCTTATTTTAATTAGTTGACGTCTACACATTACCACAAATGAACTAGTTATCCAACATCAGCTCCACTAGTTATACAAGAGTATTAGGTTGATATGCCTGACTAAAAGATACCCTTTAACATTAACATTTTCAATGAGATCAGCGTATAATAAGACAATATCAAATTTCCTCTATCTAGTTTTCAAAATGTGGCTCAACATGTGGTTAACTAGGCGACATGTCTTTAAGCTCTTAAAAGCTGAACAATTGATATTATTTTAATTCATATCATATCATATGTGTGTATCTACATATACATATACTATATACATATTGTCATAGATTAGATCTTAGCCCTGACCAGGGCCAAGAGCAGATTCGTAGCGTTGCTTGCTTTGTGTAGTTTCGTTTTTGTCAAGTCAACGATACTGACGCCACATACAACAAAAAATTCCGCATAATTATTTGCACTTTGGTCGCCCGTTTCTTTTCTCATTATTTATTTTGTTTGCATTTTGTTAGCGCTGCGAATTCCACGTAACAATTGCCACCCAAAAATGCTTATGAAAAACAACAAAATTTTGCTTTAGGGTCCAACGAGCGAGCTTAAATCCAGAAAAATAAACTGGGAAACTGAAAGGCGCATGGCTAGATTGAGTCAGCTCGTCCTGCTGATCAAGCATTCCTCTATAGAAATCAATCTACAATACAATAGTGCACACTGTTGCAATGGGGCTTCTCTGTATTCGTAATACTCGCTCAGAGTTTGTTACGAACTTTTAAGCAGGCATTTTACTATTGTATGCCTAAGCTTTTTGCACTACTTATCCAGCTCAGCGGGCATATCAACTAAACCAAATATACATATATACATATATTATATAGACATTAATCTATGGCTGTCATAATTCCAGGTTCAATTGCATAAGCCGTTCGGTCACTCGGTCACACTGTCTGACTGAACAAAAGTCGGGCACCAACGACTGCCGGTCCGTCGTCGCCCCACCCCGCCTCCCTTCAACACCCACCGTTCAGCGTTTGGACGTCTGGCCGTCTGGCTGTCTAGACGCGTTTAATTTGCGTAATCAAAACACAAAAACCGACTCACAATGAGAGACAATATGAGCAGCAAAAAAAAAAAACAAGAACATTGACGAATAACCGTCAGCAGTAACAATTTGTATAAATAATGCAAAAAAAAAGGAAAGAGTGAGTGAGAGTGAGAGAGAGAGGCAAAGAAAAAATGCAAAAAAATCGACCGAGTGCAAAAAAAAAACAGGAGCAACAATAGGATTATAAATTAAAATGCCACAAAAGAGATCAACAAAAGAAACAAAAGCAGATTAAAATATTTTGAAAAAATTCCTTAACCCAAATTGCAAATATTATTTAAATTAATATAACGGCAAACAATCAGATAAAGGTTATACTAGTGATAAAAACAAAACAAAATGTGTATTAAATATGTGAACAAAATTCATATATTTATATTCAATATATATATTAATTGAATTGAAACAATCAGAAATACTCGAACAAGAGAGACATGTTGAATATCAAACGGAAAGTAATAACGTAATATAATTTACATATATAATAATATGCATATTACTTTTTAATAAGCATTTGTTTAAATGCTCCTAATTAAAATATTAGCAATTAAAATTGATTCTATAGAAATGTAAGGAATATATAATCATCGCATTGTTGTCTAGTCTGTAGCGATACTGCGCTATCGACAGATCTGCATCTTTATGTAAATCATTTGCATAGCATACCATATGATATTCAAATGCCATTAGAATCGAAGCTAATTAGTGAAGATTTACATTACAAATAAACTGCGAGATTATTCGCATACAAGATACCCTATATATATCGATATATATGAATATCCTAAGGGACAAATTTTTACTCTAAGAGCTGCTAATTCGCCTATTATGAGAGTCACAATCATATGATTCGCATTGCGAAAGATAACTGTTATTTCATATATAGATATTATACAGTTAGATGTGAGCCACATATTTGGTTGCCATTTAAATACGTGATATATGTACTTAAGCCTCTACAATTTTTACTTTCACTCAAATATCACAGGCAATTTAGATCAGATTTTAACTTTCGTTTGCTTGGAATGACGTCACAACACCTGTAGATTAGGAAAGAACGACTTTTTTTCTGTGCTAAAAATACACAAACGCCTACATATATTGTGTATCAAAACAGGTAACGGTTCTTATTCGCCAAATGGTTGTTTATGTTTCGATTTTTAGAATGTTCATTAAACTGGAACCTGGAACGCACCTTCACCCAAACAGCAAAGAGCCAAGCTAGCATGTGCCGGCGATTATCATATATCACAGCTTGGACTCGCAGACCGCACCGTTATGTGAGCACCGACCGTGCATGTGTGTGCAAGACTGTGTGTGTGCGTGTATGTGGGGGAGCCGGTTGCACTGTGTAAGCAAAGGTAAGGCAGGTGAGCTGCAACCACAGCAAATTGGCAACATGGTGGGCGTCAGCTGATGAATTGCAGCTCCGTTTCAGCAAATGTCCCGGAGTCATTAATCGCCGCTGCCAGCAGAGGAAGCAGCAGGTCTATACATTTAAATATAGTACCTAAAGTACTGCTAGCAGCCATTTGGTTCGGGCGGGTAGGGGAGCTATTGGGTGCTCAGTTGTCATGCCCGTATCGCAGGCCAGCATTGTTGATTTGCTCGCTTTGCTTCGCGGAATTCATTCATTAGCTGACGTCCACAGCGCAGTCGACGCTGGCGTCAGACGTCACGATATCGCTGGAGCTACGTCAGTTGAAATACCCAGCAATTGAGTATGCCAAGGGGCATGCTCTAGATTGAGACTCGGACTGTGTATTGCAAACAATCTAAACAAGATTTTCTTTGATTCATTGAATTTGACAGTTCCCTAAGGCCTCTCTTATTGAGGGGAAAAAGTCACACTCCTTAGTAAACATGGTGTTCGTACAGCGTATCACAATGTCTATACAGAATATATATGTATATGAACCTAATGTATTTCATATAAAGATTCCTAATTTGAAAATATTGTGAAATCCTATACAAAAATTCTAAGGAACTGCATGCATAAGGCATAAGCGTATAGGGTATCTTCAGTGTCGACTACCTGCAACGTTTCGTGCATTCACTCTAACGTATAGTTGGGTCTCCGGCGGTGGGCCTACGTCTGCGGGTCGGCCTCATTAGATGCGCTCGTTTGCAGTGTGCCAAAAGAAGCGACGTTACGACGTCCAATGTTGTTGTTGCTGTTGTAGCTGTAGCTGCAGCATTGTTATTGTTGTTATTCGCTGATTTGTTTTGCTTGCGTCGTTTGTTTTTGATACATTGCGCTTTGCTTTGCATTTTCGTCGCCGTCTTCGTCTCCTCCGCCATCTCTGTCGCACGTACAGCTATCGGCGCATCAGTGAGCTAGCAGTTGCATTCGAGTATCTGTTGGATGCACGACGCTCGCACCTTGGCACGAATCGCACACAACAACATCATTAACTTCATTAACAAGTGCATTGCAAATGTTTATTATCTATTACGTCGCCTCGCAGTGGGGTTTACTTTTTTTTTCGTTTCCCATCAGAAATACCTTTGTGTAGACCCAATATCCATTCGAAATTAAATGGAATTGTTTGGCTAACATAAAACTTGGCAAACATTAATCACCTTTTCACATTTTTTTTTTTGCAGTGCTCAGTAATATATACACGGTATCGTATAATCGAATAGTCGTATATTTTTTCCTTTTCTTTGTTTTTATCTATTTTTATGATCTTTTGTTGAAATTTAGCGCAACATTTTCTGTGTCTTTGGCCTGGCAAAATTATAATGAGCACGAAGGTCACGGCGCGTAGATGCTGAAACTGGTTGCGCGCTGAGTTTTTGGCGCTAATAGCATCTCAAAGATACAGCTGCATACGGTTCGAGATACTCGTACGCAGACACATGTCGAGTATTATTTATTATAACATAAGCCCATTGGAATCACATAAAACGGAGCACATTGATTATACACAGAGTTAAGCAACGGCCAATTCAAGATTATTCATATTCATTTGAAAATATACATACATGAACAATACTGTGAAGTTCTAGTTAAAAATGTTGATATATTTTCAAGTAATTATGGTAAACGAATAATAAATAAACTGAAATCTGAATCTATGTCTGAGTTCTCACACTCTAAGCTTTGCTGTTGTTGCAGTGCATTCGCTAGTCGTAGATTTTCATCTTACTTTAACTCTTACTCTTGTATTAAATCTCACATTTGTCAATTTTTATTTGCGTTTGCTTTGTGAATGAATAAATATGAATACCTCGAACTGTGCAGTAAATTATCATCTGTGCCAGTAATACTCTTGCTATTATTGTTGGTGTTTTTGTTTTTATATATATTTCACAATTAACATGTTTTTAATTAGCGCATAAATTGATTTATGTCACACCATTTTTAAATTGCACATCAATATTATTTTTAAATGTGTTTCTTTTTGTTTTCATCATTTCGCATTTATAAATAAAATCCTCCTCTACTCTCCCTCTGTCTCTCTCTCTCTCTCTCTCTCACTCTCGCTCACTCTATGTGTGGCTTGGTAATTTGAGCAAGATGCATGAGTGCCATTCATAATTGAATATTCAATCGTACACATGTTTAACGATTGCGAACAGCATCAATCATGACAGTTAAGCATATACATACATATTTTGAATAAATTAACGAAACTTTAGTCAGTTTTTTGTGCAGTGTATACAGTATACATACATGTTGAGGAAACCGTCTGTAAAACTTTCAGTCTATAATTCCCGTTTGATTGGTATTTGAAGAGCCTATATTGACAAGTCTATGGAACTATGTCCACCTTAGCTTCAATTCTCTTTAAGCCCTTGAGGCGAATTGTTGCCTTTTAATTGCTGTTCTAAACAGACTTCAATTGAAACAAAACATAGCGCACAAATGTGTTTTTGTTGGCTTTGGGTGCTCGAATGCACTTGCCAAGCATTATCGTCGTAATTTAGAAGTAAACTGCAGTCTTCCAAGTCACTAAGTAAACACATGCCAGTCCTAATTTCAATTAAGCCAGACAGCTGTTTCTGTTGCTGTTGCTGTTGCTGTTTCTGTAAAGCAGCCACAGGAGGCTTTTGCTGGTTAATTTCCCATCGAGTCTGTGGCATTTCAAGTGCCTTAGTCAGCGCGTTCGATGAGTCCAGAGAGTGATTCTATGTTTCTTTCTCCTTCCCTCTCTCTCTCTCACTCTGTGTGTATGTGTGTGTGAGTCCATTCTGCGAAACAGCTGTTAATTGCAAAATCAAATTGAGTAATTGACTGACGGGCAGATACGAGTTGAGAGCGAAAACCCAACCCAACCCAAAAAAACCAAACCAACCCAGTTTCAGTCCAATGTGTGCTCAACGTACGCCAATAGAAAGATTACCTCATCATCATCATCATCATCAACATCATCGTCATTTGTATCATTGGCATCGCTCGAAATGGCAATGAGCGCACGTTTCCAGGAAAAGCATGCCTCAGACACCAATACAAACAGAGCATCGAGCAGAAGAAGCACATATTATTGACTCTCGCACACAGCCAATTACAAGCAAACGCATTTTAATTTTCATCAAAAATTATAATCAAAACATGTGCCAAAAAGCGAAACAGAAACAAAAATACCAAAAACAGAAACAATTCCAAAAGCTATCGAATCTTCAGATACACTAGAAGTAAGAGTTTAGGAACATTTTAAATAGAACATTCAATAAATATTACAACAATATTAATGCGATTCTCTCTCACTTTTATAGAGCATATGGTATAAAAGTCTTTATATAAAAGTCTATATGAACTATCCACAACTGACAAATTATTGCACCTAGTATATATGCCCCCAGCATAAGAATTGTAGGGTATAATGACGTTCGTCTTTTGACAGATAAATAGAAACAATTGAACAGCATTAACAAATGTTCGGGTAGCTCTGATAAATAAATTCTGCGAATCTGTCGAGGACGCAATGTGCGAATTTCGAATTTCTCCTCTATCTCTTCTTCTTCTTCTCACACACATTTATACATACATACATACAAAGTAAATTTTTGCTATTGTTGTTGCTGTTGTTTCAGTTAATTTTAAGATAAACAAAGAAACATATTACGACTAAGTGCTGCACATAATAATATATACTAATTATGCCAAGAGAGAGAGAGAGAGAGAGAGAGAGAGAGAGAGATAGAGTGAGATCAATGCTCGACCTTCTCCCCCGCAACGTCAGCGGGGAATGAAAAGCACAAAAACAAATTGACGTCAATTGAAATAGAGATAATAATCAAATTGCACTAACAACAACAACAACAACAACAATAGCCTATACCAAAAATAAATAAATAAATAAATAGCAAAAAACTAAAAACGTCAAACAAATTTTACACAAATGCAAATAAAGAAACTCAGAAATACAGCAACACCGTAACCACGCCCCTGCCCTACACTCCGAACCCATTTGTGACGTCAGCAGTGATGCGTTCAGTTCTCGCCCCTATATATATAGCACCATATATGTATATACATATAGGGTTTACAATGGCAAGGTGTATTTTATGATATGCCTCGAGTAAATAGTGAAGTTGGCTGAAAATATATTTCTGCGTAGCGAATATGATTAATAGAACAAGCATAAGGCCAACCATATACATATATACAATATATATATAGGGGCGTTGCATGCACTCTATGTATTTATATAGTTGGTGCCAGGTTTTATCAGTAAATATTTACAATTCGAGCTGGAACGGATGTCTCCACTTGCATGCGCTTCTCGGAACGGACATCTATGCTATAAAAAACAGCCCCAACGTATATAAAAATAGATATAGATTGTATATTTAGGTATATACATATGTACGTGTATGAATGAAATTGACTGAACTAGGCGACATATTATCGGATCCGTGTTGCCTATTCCTAGTATCAAGCTGTTTGTATAGCCGTTCTATTGACTAAAAGTCTGTGTCTTATTCGACGAAACGATAAGCTATACATAAGTATACGGTAAACATAATTTCAGCCAAGAGCTGAATGGCTCCAGATATGTATGTTTCACTATTCCATGGAACTGCTACACATTTCAAGTGATTTGCCAGATTAGCTTCGTGTGAATGCGGTGTGTGTGTGTGTGTGCCTGCTGTTCCGTTGCCTTGACTGATGAAATTCGCTTAGCGATATCGCTCATACGTACCGTTGTACGCCCAACGTAATTTATGTGAGCGTCTCTCATGTTTATTAAATCGTATTAAAATGTTAATGGCCATGCCCCAAGTCAAACAAAATATTACCACCGCCAGCAACGTGGACGTCGGCGACGCCGTCGCTGCCCGCCAGGTAATTATGCCACCATTGACCCGGCCACGCCCCAAAACGCTCTGTCGCTGAGCGCCGCAGCTTAAAGTGCATTTAGCGCATGCAAAAAAAAAAAAAAAAAATTATAAAAAATGCCAAAGTCGAGAAAAGTAATTAAATGTCAGCCGCAGCGCAGAGCAGCAAATGAGCCGCAAGCGGCTAAAATTCATAAGCCCAACAACAACAACAGCAACACAACACCAAGAACATTGACCAACAAGTAAACGCTGCGGCAATGCGCGACTAGAGCATACGCTGTAAAACGTTTTTTTTCGAGTTGTTTGTTGACTTGTAGGCGAAGTTGATCTCCATTATATAGACTCTATTTATATGCATTCAGCTAATACGCCCTCTCATAGCTCTTTCTAATATCCGCAAAGGCATTCAAATGCAGCGCAGCTCACTGGAAAAAAACTGTTACCTCAATGCTCAACCTACATACAAATCTAACAACCATCAGCTGCCTTAATTGTTCAGTTAGATGCCTATATACACATATATAACACCTTAATACTTATAAGTTAATTTAGCTAGAGATTAG
>NW_022045943.1:145680-168002 GCF_001654015.2 Drosophila navojoa
TATATACACATATATAACACCTTAATACTTATAAGTTAATTTAGCTAGAGATTAGCTTTCCTCCCATACAAGTCGCATATAGCCTGCTCATACAGGTATATCCAAAGTGTTTGCTTTGTTGACTGCTCACTCTCTCTCTCTCTCACTCTCTCTCTTGCACTCTCTATATCTGCTTTCATCTCTCTGTTGTCGCATTAACTTGAATGGCCATTAAAACAAATTACAAACATATTATTATTATATATCATTATTATAATAAATGCAATGGCATTTTCAAGCAAAAATTTTGCACAGACAACGATTTTTTGTGAGTGTGTGTGTGCTTTTTTGTAAGGAGGCGTGGCAGTCGCGACATGGCGTACGCAGCGTCGCACTCACAAAATAAATTGGTAATAAAATGTGAAAAATAGCATCATTTAAAATATTAAAATGGCATAAATAATATAAAATAAATAAATAAAAATATCACTGCAGTGCTATCAACACCCCGGATCAGGGCCACACCAGCTGGGCGCCGACAATGGCCGCCAGTGCTGCTGCTGCTGCTGCTCCTGCTGCCGGCCATTCTGCATTGTAAGCCGCGAAATTACACACTCACTCACTCACACACACACACACGCGCACATATGCATTCGCATACATAATTCATCGCAATTCATTTAATATGATTTACAAAAGAAATAAAGCTGAGCAGCAGCAGATTTATTGGCATTTGCCAAGGCGACACAGCAAGCCGGTCCTTGTAGAAGGATATGTCTACTATTACTGGTCAACTGCATGCACAACTGGATGCTTATGTGAGTGCACTGAGCGAAATTCAGAAGGCATACATTGTGGGTGATTAGTTTGATAATTTGGTATCATAGATTGTTTACCGTCAGCTACTTAGAATCGTGCTCATTATCATCATCCTTATATTAGCAAAACATCATGAACAGCATTAACATTATCAGTATTATCATCATTATTAGCATCAGTATTATGATCATTGGCATTACCAATACCTTCTCTTTACCTCACTCATCATTATCCTTATCCGTATTTTATCGATATCGATGCTTATTCGATATCTTTATTCGAGTCAGCATCATAGTTTACATTATACCCACTTATTATTTCTTACCACTATCACTAGCATGATCGTTATGTTCGCTCCATTTCAGGCACCCGCAATCAGTCTATGATCTCTCTTGTGATTCTCTCACATACCTTTTTCCTGTTATTACATTGGCAGTTCAATCAACAATTTTCTTCGCCTACTTCCTTGCTGATTTCTTAATTTTTGCCCACTAGGAAAATCCTCTTGTGGGCAAAACCAGCTGCTATTACTTTTGGTGTGCTTCGTTCATTGCTTAACCCATTCGTTTGGCCCGCAGCAAACCCATTACAATGGGGCTTACACCCACTCGCTCTTTACACGCTTCACAGCTGCAGCATTTATATATATGTTGCTCGCATTCTTCTGCCTCATCAGACTCAGGAGACGTGGCTGGTGCTGCCGCTGCTGCTGCTGCTGTGAAATTCGCCGCATGAATATTTTTCGCAATCTATTTGCTTTTATTTGTATTTATTTATATTTGTTAGCTGAGTTTTTACGGCTCGCCGCAGTCGTCGTCGTGGGAGTGGAGTGGAGCGCAGCTACTGACTGACTGCCTGCCCGCCCGCTGGCCCATGCCCAGCCCCATTTACTGTTTTCCCAATAAATTGTAAGTAATAAACTGGCAATTGGTTTGCTGTCTGGCCTCTGACAACGACTGCGACGACTGCGACGACAGCAGACGAGAAAGGCGGCCGCGCCCACAGCATTTTGACTTTTACTTCCTTGAACGTTGGCCCGTCATGGCCTGGGCCAAAATCAAAGCCCCGGGTCTCAGCAGCCGGAGACTGGCGGACGCTAACTTGACTGTCGCCACTGCGTTGCCAGCTAACAGTAGCTGGTAGCAGCTCCCGGCTAGCATTTCGGGGCTTTCGTTTGACACTCGCCAGCGACATGGCCATCGCGGTGCTTGTCATCGCAGCGACCCTTGAACCCGACTGCCAACTGCCAACTGACTGCTGACTGCCGACTTATCGACATGTTGGAATACATGTTCTGACAGCTTTTATGGCGTGTTTACAAGGACATGATCCGCATGTAGCTAACGGCTAGCGGAGTCGAGCTCAGCCCAGTAAAGGATGCTCATCACACATACGCCCCGTTTGACTGCGACGCAGTCGTCGTGCCTTTTCTTTCGTTCCGTTCTTTTTATGGCCGCTGCCTTTGGACTGCGTCGACTGCTGTTAAACAAAGTTCACATAAAATAGAATTTTATATGGCTGAAAAATGTAAATCATGTCTGACAGCACGGCCAAAAAACAGAAGGACAAGTGAAAACAAGAAAGACAGCCGCATCCTGGACCATCCTCGCTGATTATGAACAATGTCTGAGAGCATGGAATTGCCAAAAGATGTCCAATAAAATGCCAAACCCGCTTGTTGCAGTCGTATGTGAATATCTTGTTAGAACGAGCCCAAAGCCGAGGGCGGAGGCACCAGGAAGTCGGACATGCTGCAAAACTGGTTTCATGTAAAAGCCTGTAGCGTCATGTAACACTTAAGCCCCATGCGGGAAGAGCTCTCACATGTCTCGGAGCTGCTCAGGCTACAAAGTCTATAAAGATTCATTTGGATGATTGAAAATGTTTATGATAAAATGAAATATTTTTTTAAGAAATTGTATGTGACATGATTTCTGATGAGCTTCTACAGTCACAGACTCATCATATAGAGAGGTTTATACTGTTCGATTTTCTTATATGCAGAGAAAACTAAATGACGTCACTCTACTCAGCTTAGTCCAGCTTATCGCATTTTCGTTTCTGCGACAAGTCTTCCAATTGACAGCTATCGAAATCCACAGCTTTGATCATAAACAATACCAACAACGGCTACCAGCCCCAAAATTGGAGACTGCAAAAATGTTTGGCTTAAAATAATACAAAAAGCGACAGCGAATCAAATCAAAGGAAATTGAATTGCATGCGATACCCGTCCGTCCCATGTCCGATGTCCGTCGTCCGTCGTCCGTCGTCCGTTGGCCGTTGCTGATGATGTTGACATTGCGTGCAGCAAATGCCCGAAGCTGTGACCCCTTTGCTACATGTCCTTGGTTTGCTGTACCCAACCACAACACCTACCCCTCGGCCCCGCCCCTCGCCCGCCAGCCTGCCTGATACAAACATAATGTAATTTCCAATGGCATTCCCCTGGGCATCGAGTGTTGCAGCTGCTGAAGGGTTGAGTTTAGCTTGTCCGTTGACTCAGGGCGTAGCGGGTGGGCGGTGGGCGTGTTCCATTTGAACAACGCGTGCACTGACATAAGATACATTATTGCAAATTGTTTCGATTTCATAAGAAATTTTCACAACGAGGGTGTCCGGACTCGGGACTCCGGACTCCGGACTCCTTGGCTGCTGTGGATGATTGCTATATGCAATCAGTGTACAACAAGCCTCCCCTCCCTCCGTCATCTACTTTATTTTATTTGTTGTGCATTTGTTTTCTTTAGCTTCAGCCTCGGCTTTCACATTGGCTTTAGCTTTGGCTTTGGCTCTTTGGCATTTTGGCCGCGCGCCCAGAGCCTTCAAAATCACAAACAAAATCGAAGCCTTTTTGGCATTTTTCATTTAGCTAAATGAGCTGCAACTCTGGCAGCGTGGAAAATCAATGCGAATGTGGCATGGAAATAATTTGTTATCGCATTGAAAACGGATGTGATTGAAAGTGTGCACAAGAAGCCCACCTCCTGCCCTCTCCCCTCTCATGCCGCGCCCAACTGTAATGACGTCTAACGGCGAAAGGGGCAGGGCGGGAGGCCTGTCGAACTGTAGCTGAATCGAAAATTGAGTTTTCAACTCGGCCCAAAGGTAGATGGCCATTAAATAAATTGATGCGAGTAATTAATATGCTTTAAAGTTCAACTGGCACAGCTGAAGAGCCGAGTGCTCGGACTTGAGTTGGCTTTGGCTTGTAAAAGGAATTCCACAGAGTGCTCAAACTATAGATTTGCTATATAATTGAGTTAATGCAATAGTTGGAAAAAGTGTGGCTATAATGGACTGTGAGAGCCAGTGCAGAGTTGTATGAAGAGCAAGAGAGAGAGAGAGAGAGATAGCCTAATTTGCTGAAGAAGTTTACTGCAAGGACTTGACTTTTGCTGCTGATTAGGGTGCAATGCAGAGCTGGGATAGAAATAGAAATTCTTCCCCCTATTTAAGGCAAGCAGAGCCTTAATGCAATGTCCAACTGGCAGCTGATTTAAATTCTTTACTGTTATATATAGTATACCATACAACCTGGAATCTTTTAGTTCCAACTTGTGTATTCTTTAGTATCTTTCGTCTCCTTCTTTCAGCTTTCATTCCCAATTCAAAACAAAAGTCAGACACATTCTTGCGTCTAATGTGCTTGCATCACATCAAATATGATCTAGATTTGCAGACGAAACACCTTCGCATCTATCTAAATATATTCATGTGCCGCATATATATAGATAGATATA
The DNA here is from genome assembly GCF_001654015.2 of Drosophila navojoa. The sequence continues at coordinate 150,222 of NW_022045943.1, forward strand.
TGCCTTGATCTGGCAGGATCCGCACGCCTGTCAAGCAGCTCAACATTTTGTTTTGCTCTTTGCTTTTGGCGTCTACATCGAATTCCACTTTAGACATGTCGTCCGACGGCCTTGAACCATTTGGCAATTAAAACGCAATGCGGCCGCAGCCAAAATGCAATTCGCTCACACACATTCAACGTACGTTTGGCATTTGGTCGTTTGGTCATTTGGCCATTTGGCCATTTGCTTGTTTCGCACGAAAATTTCGCCGCAAGGCTGCAAGAAAACTGCAAAAAATTTCCACGAAATATTATATAGATTTCTTTATATGTAAATATATTATAAATATACATATACATATATATTTGTCTAAGCGATTATTCATTTGCTGTCTGGGCGTGTGGGCATGTTGCACAAGTGAGCTGGGCATACACGACTTGCAGATACCCTAAAACTATGCAAATTGTCTTCATCATATACATAATGGGCTCTGCCACGCCTGCTTCAGTCTTCTACCTGCCACGCCTCCTTCAGTCAAGAACTCCTCTGTCTCAATGCCATCAGGGTATGCAACATGAGTGCAGTAAACGGCAAATTTTCCGGCATGTGTTAATTATTACTATCAAGAACAAGAAGACAAATATATATGTATGTATATATTTTTTATATTTTCACAAAAGAAAAGCATGTGAAAATTGTTTGTATGGCTGGCATGCAAATTTCTTTCGCATAAATTGCTCCAGCAGCTGGCATCTGCTCTGACATATTCAATTATTGGTGACTCTGGCGAGGATTGGATCGCAGTCGCAGTGCCACACCGCAGCAGCAACAACAATTTGCACCTAAAGCAATAAATTATGGCAATTAGCGTAGGTTAAGGGCATTATCAATGTGTGCGTGTGTGTGTGTGTGTGTGTGTGTGTGTGTGTGTGTGTGTGAGGGGTGTTGCGTTAGCCACACAGCCTCAGACTTAGCCTCAGCCTAAGCTTCCGTTTCAGTCTCCGTCTCCGCCTCGGCCTCTATCTCTGTCTCTCTCTCTCCGTCTCTGTCTTGGCACACATTTTAGGCGTAATTGTAGCAATTTAGACGCCTGCCAGCCAGCCAGTCACATCCTTAACGCCGCTTCTTCAGCTTCCTGCTAACACAAGTCCCGACCTGCTGCCCGCCCCAGTCATTACTATTTATTTGTATGTGTGTGTGTGTGTGTGTGAGGGCGTGCGATTTGGCATGCGGCTCGTCCCTGTCGCGCCTTCTATTATCACCTTGATGGGGCCCAGACGCACGCATAAAATTTTAATGAGATTGTTAGCGGCATAAAATATACACTTCATATATATGTATGTATGTATGTATATGTATTTGTCTGTATGTTGAGCTGAGCGTAGAGCAAAACCTACCACCAGGAAGCGATTCGAGCTCTAGCCTCTAAAACTCTGCAGGTTGCACACGAGTCAGAAAGGAAATGGTGTCAGGCCAAAAGACAAAGAATCAGACATACAATGGAAATACCCCCCATCCACCACTAAACAGCAGCCCAGCCTCAGCTACAGCTCCAGCTCCAGCTCGAGCAACAGCCCTAAGGCAGAGCTAACGCCCCCGTCATCGCCCCATCCCGTTTTGTCCGTCGATTAAAATATTCAAATGCCAGGACTCGACTCGAAAAACTTCGCACAATTTTAAATGCATTTTTAAATGTGCCATAAACATCGTTTCACTCAGAGGCGGGGGCACTGCGCTCTCTGGGCGTGGCACTGTGCAAGAAATAACATGTAATGAGGAGCAGAGCAGCAGCAGCAGCAGGAGCAGGAGCAGCCACAGTAGACAAAGGCGGACTGGGCGTGGCACATTTAAGTGCCGCATTTAAGATTATTAAGCCATTTGCTTGGAGGTTAAGCTCTGCATCAAATTGTGGCTTCTCATTGAGCTATGCAGCTCATATTTTTCATTATTCTTATATTAAAGTAAGTCTTGGAATTGATGATGAGGAAAATTAAGTATGTTCATAAAGCGTGGCCATAAAAAAATCCATGTAATATGATTTTATATAAAAAAGAAAAACATAAAAATAACTCTAATTTAAGCAGTATAAGAAGGGAATTTAGATTGAATTCGAGAAAGACAAAAGCTACGAAATATGTATATCGATCGAGCTGAGCTAAGCCGGAACTAAGAGAGGAAATGAACTATAAAATGAACTGGAACTTGAGCTTAAGCTTCACGTTTTATACAGAAGTGAACCAGAAATAAGAGCTCAAACGTTAACTGAAACTGTGAATGGCAATCTGAAGTAGACTCTGAACTGGAATTGGAAACTGAACAGCAACTTGAGCTGGAATTTAACCTGGAACCTGAACTAGTTCTCAAACACAAAAGTGCGCTGCAACCTGAACTGGAATTGGAGCTAGAGTATGAGCTGTAAGTTAAACTGAAGCGTCAAACTCAAATAAACGAAACTAAGCCCCGATCTGGGTCTTGATTAGAACCTAAACATAGCTTATACCTCAACTAGATCTAAGCTAAACTGAAACTGGAACTAAAAAGGGAACCTGAACTGAATGGTAAACTATAACTTGAGTTAGCATTGAGCTTGAGCACGAAATCTCAAATGTGAACTTTGATACGAACTGTAGGTAAAACCACATTTATTCAATTTGTCATTTTGATTTCAAGTCAAGAATTTCTAATTATGCTAACGCTATGCATAATCAATCTGTCAACGACAAAATCAACATGCATCAAAAGCCTCTCCAAAGCTGGCAAATAAATGCTTAGAAATCGAGTTATTGAAATAAGACTCTAACTACATTGAAAAAGGCAACGAATATTTAGCAACAACTTCGCCGACTGCTGACTGACAAATCAATTAACGAAAAACCACTTGTGGCAAGGTCTATTCGCCAAATGAAGCTAACATTTGACCCAGCTCGTGCTAGAGAGATGACGAAGTGCCTCGAAACTTAACTATGATATATCTATGCATATACCTAACGTTGCTAAGAATACTCATAAATATTTATACTGCTGCGACTCTGTGGCCAAGAGTCGTATATCGAGTTTATAGCGGTTTTATATTGATTTCTATCGATTACAGTTCTAATTCTATGAAACTAACTAGGAACTAACCTAGCTGTAGAGTAATTAAAAAATGTTTATAGTTTGCCAATTGAATAGCTAATGAAGCTTAATATATGCAATAAACAATTTAATTATTTATGTAATACGTCTATCTATATATATATATATATTTTAGTTTATGTGACAGCCTGTTAAATCATCGCATTGCAATCACGTTGCCATCGCTAGGCACTGGCAAGTGTGCATCGAGTGCAGCCGCAGCACGAAAATTCTGGCTAAAAAGTGTGTCAACAAAACGAAAATTATGAAAAGTAGCCAGAGCCACTGTGCATCCTCTCTTCCCCTCCTCCTCCCCCCTCCGCTGATCGGCCTCTGCTATCTGAGTTATGGGCCATAACAAAAGTCACGTGCATGTTAATTTCGTATTTTACAGTCTGAGCCAATGTGTTATGACAACTGTCACGTGGAGGCATTGACTTGCTATTTGCTTTCGTTAGGTTTTTGCTGCCTCCTATCTCGCCCTTCCCCTGCCCCCGCCCCCGTCCTACGCTCACGCTGCGCATGGCCAGGGGTGTTAAATAAATTAAATGCAATAATACAACAATAGAAGGCACAGCAAAGCAACAACGAAAAAATAATGATTTATGAGCTGCCTCGCTGCACAAATCTATTTTCAACTAATTGTCGAAACGGTACTTTTTTATTTGTGTGCAGCGGCGCTGCATTGATGTCGTGGCTAAAGGCCACGGTGGGTATTCGCTTGATCAGGAAATAGCTAGGCAGCCAGTAGCTAATAGCTATCGGCTATGGGTCAATAGCTTTGGGTGTCATCCATGAATTGTTGTTCATTGAGGAGTTGTACTCAATTACATATGGTAAATGCATATGAAATGCGTTGATGAAAATCGCATAGAGAGGCAATGTTATAAAGTGATAAATATGGAATGGTAAGCAGAGAGAAAGAGAGAAATTGAGAAACGAAAAAACTTGAGGAGTCGAAGATCTGAAAGCAAAAAGAAGTTCAAGACTTTACAGAATGCTCTGCTATGCGATTCTCATATGTTTAAATAGGCTCTCTAGAGTTTTCCATTTTGTTGAGTGAAAGTGTTGGACCTTGCTCTGTTTTTCTTGTAGTCTAATTTACTCTTTAGCTCTCTCTCTCTCTCTCTTTACTCACTTTCTGTCTTCAATTATTTCATTAATATTAAGTGGGGCTCCATTTATTTGTGGTACAACTTCGCACTACCTAAGTACATCACATAAAGATCATTTCGTTCGTCATTTTCCAGCGTTCAGAGCGCATTTCCGCTGCACTCCATCGACAGAATTTATTTGAACGATGCCGCCTTCAGTTTTTTTTGGGGGGGAGGAGATTCATTTGGTAATAACCGAGGCCTACACTAACGACTGAGGTGACGCTGAACGCATTGAGTGCAACGGAGGCGTAGGGAGGTGTTGCTGTTGCTGTTGCTGCGGAGGCGCCGGCGGCAACAGTCCGCGCGAACGTTGTTCAGGTGGGTGTTGCAAGAGGCAGCGGCAGAGGCAGGCGAACTATGAAAGTTACGACAAGCGTCGCGTCGCGTCGCGTCACAACGTGGGAGCTTTTTATGAGTTTCTCGCAGTGGAGACACACACACACATACACACATACACAAACACATACTCGTATTGTAGATTCACATCAGCATCCAAGCCGCAGCCACATCCAGATGGCTGCCACAAAACGTGGGCAACAGCAGCAACAACAACAGCAACAACGGCAACAACAACAACAACAATGCCAGCGGCAGCTGTTGCCGCCAATTGATTGAAATGCCGCCCGTTCATCTACAGATGGGCGGACGGTCAACTGTTCCTGCTGCCTGACCCCCAATGTAAGCGCCCCCCTCCTCCCGCCCTATCCCGGCCCACTCTTGGACCTGCTTTCCCTCTCATTTTGTGTTTGTTTCTTGAAGGGCTGCTCGAGTGCTTTTTGTGCGGTTTGAACGAACAATTTTTATGAGAATTTTCGTTGGTTGAAAAAACTTTCAATTTCGTATTTATGAAAACATAAGCGGTAAACCAAAAACAAAATCAAATAGTGGCAAACAGATAGTGCGGGAAAGAGTGAGAGCATAGAGAGTGAGCGAGAGCGAGATAGACAAAGGAGCTAGAGTTGAGCTGCGCGAGGGCATTTGGGGCAAAGAGCGCTACAAACTGTTACAAAATGGAAATTCCATCGAAGCAAAAGCAATCGCCATGAGTTATCGCTTTTGTTGCACTCAACAACAACAAACACAGCAAGCAAACGAGACAACAATTGAAATGTGGCAAAATCCGGAAGCTCAAAGGAAAGCCAAGGGGAAGTACTACAAAAGCTGAACTGAGATCTGTTAATAGAAAGACAACAACAATTAAAACTGAAATGCAAATTGGAAATTTCTAGGGCGCAGATATGAAGAGAGCGAGCGTGGAGGGGAATGAGCGACTGCTAAATACTCTGCGCAGCGGCTGCTATATAAATTTATATATAATATGATATATTTATACTTCACGTTTACCAAAAGGGTCTATCCATGAAGGGCTCTGCCACGCCTTCAACTGTCACTTTTCACATACTCTGAACAATCAATATACCCGCCCTGATTTCCCACTAACAATTACTTCAAATATGCAAGTGCTTGAAATAACAAAATTAAATTGACAAAAAAAAAAAAAAACAAAAGTAGCTGAGAGACCTAGTAATTATCTCAGCAAATAGTTGAAGGCCAGGCAGCCGATAATATATCACAGCAAGCGAGCTTTTTGCCATTTAAGCTAAAAATATATATATTAAATAAAGCTTGTGATAATTTTGTTTGATATAGTTAGAACAGCTACGGCTTTGGTTTAAGCAAATCCCAATCCCATTTCGTGCAGTTGCTAAACTGCTCTAATTTAGCCAAATAGATAACCAATGGAAAGTTTTTCCAATTAAATTTAATTCTTCAAATGCAAATTAGACTCGAAACTACTGTTGTAAATTGCTGAATAATTAGGCAAGGCAAATAGCTTGGGGAAACAATTGCTCTAGTTAACAAAACGAAATCCCCTTCTCCAAATTAGTGAGCATTGCTGCTGCTGCTGCTGCTGCTGCTGCTGCTGGTGGTGTTGCTGCTGTTGCTGTTGACTTGTTGCATTGCATTTGCAATGATCACTCATTAAATAGTCATTAGCATTTGCTCTAAAATGCTGCGCTTGGCCAATTCCAAGGCTATAATTGAACGCCACTAATGGCAAATCAAACTGTGTGAGCAGTGGACGGCATTATCATATGGCATCACGAATATGCATTACTCCCAGCTGGCGACTACCGACTACCGACTACCGACTGCTGACTGCCTTTTCGTATCAATTGGCAGGTTCAAGTCACTGCACCCGCTGCGCTCTGCCCAGCTAGATGATTTCGTAATACCTCTAGCTGCGCGCGTATACATATGTATATGGGTAAAGGGGAAACGAACAGCGATTGGGTTTAGAATTACAATAAGACTGGGGCGCATCTACAATTAAAATCCAATTGCGGCTATTACACAATGCGCGAATACAAATTTCCAATAACTTTGTTTACTCGCTTGTGAAAATGCAGCAGCAGCAGCAGCAGCAGCAGCCGGTATCAGCGGGAGCAGCCAGTTCCCAGGCTCTGCCCTGCTCCCTTCGCGAGTCCGCACATCGCGGAAGACAACATATATTGCGCAGCATCTTGAGTTTCCGCTCTTCGGCGTTGCCCCGCCAAGCCAAAGGCGAGTGACGAACGATAAAATTAGCAAAAGATTGAGATGCATACACACATACAGTTTCAGATACATTTGAACTTGCAGCCAGATACAGATGCCGAAGCTTTTCAGGCTATCTGAAGTTACATACTATTATATCGATATTATATAGAACTCTGCACATAGATGGGAAAAAGGCAATAGATAGATATATGTATATCCAAAGTTACTCGAGCAGATCCACCTAAGCATACACATGCGGCGCTATTCAAGATACATCCTAGAAACAGACACAAAGGAACTTTTATAGATCTATCATGCATCGTGTAGCTCTTGTAAAGATACAAGAAAAATATTCTGATACAGATAAAAGATATAGATATTAAGTTATATACAACTATAGATTAGATTCAAATGCAGAGGGAATGCTGCAGATAGAAGATGATTTATATGATTTATATACATATCACACTTTATGGCAAAATTCAGTCACATCTATGGCAAAGCTAAATACATTTGTATGTATAGATACAGATACATCTAAAAGGCATAGATACCCACCCGGATATATGTACATCCTAAGAAACAAATACCTTTGTTCAGCTATAAAATACATTCAAAAGGCAAAGGCATTTATGATATATATAGATACGGCTATACATATCCAAAAAGCTGTGAATGAAGACGCACTCAAAAATATCTGTAGATACACGTTACAGGCCTAAATACCGGATGTATCTACACGTCAAAGACATGTACTTGAATAATTTAAGTAAAGATACAGCGAACGCTGCAAATGCACTTAAAAGGCATAGATACAATGAATCCATATACATCTAAAATATGCAGTTACACAGACGCAGCTGTAAATACCTAAATAGTTATACAGATGCTACTATAGTTGTATATCTACAGCGATAGTCGCAGCTGCAGCCACAGATACAGATGCAGCTACACAGACGGCAACAGCTACATAAGTAGATTTATCTCTTCCCTGAACCTATTTCATTTGTATCTCTGTAATTGCGCGACAAAAAGTGCGAAGTAGTTGTTATTGTTGTTGCTGTTGTTGTTGTTGTTGCTGCTGATTTGCTGGTGTCGCAATCTTGTGAAATTCGACGTAGCGAATTTTCTGGTCGCCCATCTAAACAAAAAGCAGACAAGCAGAAAACCAGGCCGCAAGTAGCACCCCAAAAACTCATCCTATCCACCTCGCACCCCCCCCCCTATCTAGCTAGCCATCTCTCTCTCTCTCTCTCTCTCTCTCTCTCTCTCTCAGTCTCTGTCTCTCTCAACCTTTAGCTCCGTTTCAGTTTCTCTTTCGGCTCTTTGTTTTGCTATTTGCTTTCGCATCTGCAGCAACTACGTCGTTTGGCTTTTGTTTTTGTTTTGGTCGTTGTTGTTGCATCATCAACTGGCAACATGCAACAGCCGCGCCAAGGTATCATTGCTCTAAGCACTCCCCCCAGCCACCCTAGGCGCTGCGATCGCACAGCCAGCGACTATTTTTAGTACGCTGCGCTTCTATGAGATACACAGATACATCTACATCTACAGCTAAAGATACAGATACACGGCGTCAGGCCGCATTTGCCTCAAATATCCCATGGCCCACTCGGAACGCCCAGTCATGCCACGCTCGTGTGATTTATAAGGTCTTTGGCCCCCATACCTCGGCGCTCCGCTCACGCTCCATTCCACTCACACTCTCTCTCTCTCTCTCGCTCTCTATCTCTACCTATCTCTGTCGCTGTCTCGGTTTCTGTCTTTGCGTCGCTTCTGTGTTTGGGTTTTGTTTGTGTTTTCTCGGCTCTTTGTTTTGCTTGCCTTCTTCTACACTGTAATAATATCATAACAAGTAAGAGTGATCGGAGTGAGCGTGGTCGATCCGCAGATACTCTGTAAGCAGCTGACCTATGGCAGTAGCAACAAGGCTGTTCAGTCTTCTAGATACTCACATATCAGTCCCGAGCTACACTTGAAGAAATTCCTATACAAAAAGAGAAAATCTGGAGAAGCAAAAGATCTGCTAGAGAACTGTTCTATAGAGAGACTAGCAGTCCAACCCTTCTCAGTCTATGCACAGTGCTTGGCGAGATACCCCTTGCTCACAGTTGGTATCAAGATCTGCGTTCATAAGTACTCAGATAAAAGCATAAAAACAATAAATAAATAAACAAACAAATAATTATGAAGAGAATGCTGCGCCATTTCTGGCGCTAAAAACCAGCCAAAGGCCTCTGCTCGAAAGTTGTGAAACTCAATTGAATTCGACCCAGTTAGCTGGCAGATAGGCCCGCACACACTCGCTGTCTGGCTCGAACCGATCTACTCCGCACACACGTTATTTGGTCTTTTTTTTTTGTTTTTACCCATCGGTAATTGCGCCGCGAGTCACAGCGCATCGCATCGCATCGCATCGCATTGGATCGCATCGTCGTCTTCTCGTCAACGTCTACTGCGCACTGCACATTTCTTGTAGTTGTTGTTGGTGTTTTTATTTTTTTAATTGCTGGCCAAATATTTTTGACAAACAGTGTAATCAGATGCCGACAGATGCGAAGGTTTTTTTGATATACAACTGGCGCCATTAGCATTTGCATTTATTTCGATAGGGGTACAGTCAAGTTTATCTCTACTCATCTTTCTCTCTGCCCCTGTGTCTATCTCTGTCCCTGTCTCTGTCTCAGCAAAATACCCTTATACTGCGTTTTACAATCTCAGCTACAGTTGTTATTGTTGATACTGATTCAATTTTATATGCGCCTTAAGTATTTCGGAATATTTCATCGGGAAAGCCCACTATCGAAAAAATTTTTCTTATTTAGATGCATTATATACTGTTGTGGGAATTGTTACTAGAGTGAACAGTAAATAAAATTCATCAATTGAGGTGTATATACTTGTGAGTCTTGCATCATCATCAGAATACCAAAGTTACTCTAGCTGCTTAGCTATCCCCACTCTCTTAGTCCTTTTCTTTGTAGCTTCTAATTTTCCATAATTGAAATTGTAAAGCAAATAAATTGAATGCTCGATTGATTAACTAACTATATTTGCTTGTCCCGGTCTGTTCAATCAGCATAAAAGCTGTTGCTAATTAAATTGAATATATTACACACATATAGTGCATGTGTATATATGTGCTGTACTTAGTACATGCATATACATATGTATGTATACTAACTGTAAAGTCTCCCGAAGGTGTTTTGCATGCCAGCTAATCAGACTGTCAATGGAATATTTACTCAAACCAACTAATTAGATGTCCTGCTCTGCTTCTGCCTCTGCCTCGCCTCTGCCGCGGCCTGACCTTTCCGGCCGTTCGCTTTAGAAGTGAGCGAAAATAAGTTCAAAGGTCACAGGGAAAATTTTATTACAACTCATTTTGCCGTTTGCTCTTATCAGCCTCTATCTCGCTCGCCCTCCCTCTCCCCCTCTCACACTGTTTCTCTCTGTGTGTGTAGTTATTTTGATTTCTATTTGCCCGGACAGGCAATCACTTATCGTCGGGAGAGCGGCACAGCGCAGATTCACAGACAGACAGCCGGACTTGAGTAAATAAATAATAATACAATTTCAGTTTCATTTTGTTTTTCCTTTTTTTTTTTTTCTTTTTTTTTTTTTTCTTGATGTTCTCGTTTGGTACTCAGCTCTCAGCTCTCGCAGCGAACATCATCAAAACTAACTGCAGGCAAATTGTGCGCACATAAATCATACGACGCGTTGCCGCAGCCAAAAAGAGGAAGGAAACATGAGCCACAAAGGTCGTGAGCTAAAGCATATGAGCATTCAACATTCAGCTCGCTGATTACACCATGAAGAGTGAAAAAGATCTGAACCAGCTCTGACCCGCAGGCAGACAGGCAGACAGACAGACAGAGCGACAAAGAGAGGGAGAGACAAAGACAGAGAGAGAGAGAGAGGGGGCGGGAAGAGACTGTGGGACAGACAGACCAAATTTGATAAGCCAATCGCGCGGTCTGGCATGCTTTGTCAGCATAGCTGGCAATTTGCTTATGAGATCTCTACATATGCCTACCATACATATGTATATACATGCATGTATATACACATATACATATATATATCTGGACTACATCGCTCTATAGCATGTCGGTCTAGAGCTCAGCAAAGTCTACTGAATATTTGCTGCACTTTGCCGCATTTAATAGTTCATTCAGTGTTTTTTACACGTTTTTAATGAAATATTTTGTATATTTATGTGCGTATAAAATGTGCATAATATTCATGATAAAAATGATAAAAACAATTTAAATGAAACGCATGCGATTTTAATTAATTTTTAACTCGCTTTTAATTTATTTTTACTTGCTGCAAAAGCTAATTAAAACACGCAAAAATGATGCTTCGAAATTTATTGTAAACCTCATAATAATTAGCGTTTATTGTTTTTAGATTTATCAAGATCGAATAACGAGGTGTTGTGCATAAAAAACACTGAAAGCCCACAGGTAATTAAAATAATATATATAAATATATAATATATATTTAATATATATATTTCGTAAGCTTATTTGAGTCCAGATAAACAATATCAAATTGGGTATACTTATACAATATAATATGAAGTATTTATTAACAAAAAATACTTTATAGAATGGTTGAATAATATATAAATATATGTATTAATATATATCTCCTTGTTAACATAATCAAACCAAGTTGGACTTTTGGGTCTATAACAATCCAACTGTAACATCATATAGGTATCTGCAATGCTCACTTACAAATAGCTCGGAGTTCTTTGGTTCCATCAGTAGATTTCTTTGCACCATATGGATCGCATTAGCCTATGTATCAATCCCTTGTCCACAACTTAATGAGCAACAAAATATATAAAATAGATTGCAAATGAAATCATCTGATTTTAGCTCAATGCATTAGATTAAATCAATCTGATTAGATTAAATCGCAGTGTATTTTCGATTTCGTGCTGACCCTTTCCTTGCAATTATATAGTTTTGTGTTCCATTAGGCATTATATTAAAAAAAAAAAGCAAAACAAAACAATAATGAATGAAAAAAAAAGTGAACGAACAACAACAACAACAAATAGACGTTGACTTAATGGCGCTTGTCGCTTTGTTTTGGACCTTTCATTCACTAGATTCATTCATTGATTCACATCAACACACAGATGGGTGTGCGTGCGTGTGTGTGTGTGTGTGTGTGTGTAGATTTTCCATTAGAAGCGTAGTATATTTATACTCAATGCTCATAAATACGCTTTGCCTGCTTTGTTTTCACATTGTTGCTGTCATTATTATTATGATTATGATTGTGTGTGTTTACATGGGAGGGCCCCCCACCCCACTGGCCAGCCATCACTGGTCGGCACTTGCTGCACTCCGTATTATAATCACATCTAAATCTCTCATTCAATTAAATTAATTGCCGCCTTTGTGTTTGTGTACCATGCGCAAAAACGGCTAGATTATTTACATGGGCTGCCGTACAGCCCGGGGGGGGCCGGACAAACTTCGGCTTGTCCAATATTTATTATGAGTTTCCGTTCGAATAACCGGCACAAGTTGGAGCTTAATTGATATTTGCTGGGCTGAGAGAAAAGGCTGCCCAAAATAGAACCCCAAAAAGTCAGCCAGAGTCAACAGTTTCGAAACAACAACAGAAATCCACAAAAAAAAAAAATATGAGCAACACACGCCTCCATCCGAAGACACGAGTTGAACGACCTGCCTCACCGATTTCAGCTTTTGTGGTTTTTGCAAATCGAGGGGGTTGCGTGTGTGTGTGTAAGGGGGTGTGCTCACACTCACACACACTGACACACATATACGTACAGGTGATCTATGTGGCTGCAGACTTGATTTATGTGCATGTTTTTGAAGCTGGTCCCCCGAATTTCGAATGACTTTAGCCGCTTGTCGCATGTTGTGAATTATAACATGTTATATGAATATGTGTGTGTGTGTGTGTGTGTGTGTGTGTGTGTGTGTGGCTAGTGGAGAAATGAAGCAGGTCCTTAAATGCCAGTACAAGTAACAGTTTCTACGCCCGCCACTCAGTCATTGGCACTGTGAACCAGATACAAATCTTAATTGCGAGCACGAAAATTTCATCAAATTAAATTCAAACAAGCCTTTCAAGTCATAAAAACTGTTGCAAATTTATGTCACTGTTGGCTGATAGAGTATCTGTGCAATTTATTAGAGCTATATATTTATGCATAGCCTAATTATGGACCAATGAACTCCGGCGACATGTTTACTTGAGCATTAGCAGCAGCATTAATGCTAATGTGATGCATCAGAACCTGAACAATTTCAAAGCATATTCATGCATGTTGTGTTTCTTTAGCCATCATTAACATTAGCATTAGTATAGGTATTATCATTAATATTAGTGTTATGATTCATATAAGCATTATCATTACAGTTATTGCTTTTAATTAGCATTATTAATCAATATTAAAATCATAGGCATTAGCATTATCATTACCATTAGCATTGACATTGTCGTTATTGGTGTGAATTATAGGTTATAGCATGACCATAGCATTGGCATTAGCATTAGCATTAGCATTAGCATTGGCATTAGCATTAGCATTAGCATTACCATTGGCATTAGCATTAGCATTGACATTACCATTAGCATTCGTTTTAGCATTAGCATTAGAATTACCATTATCATTAGCATTAGTATCATTTAATTTGATTATTCATTATTCATTTCATTATTATTATCTTCTTTATTAGCATTGGCATAGGCATTATCATTAGCATTAGTATTTAGTATTTATTATTATTTAATTTGATTATTCATTATTCATTTCATTATTATAATCTTCTTTATTAGCATTAGCATAGGCATTATCATTAGCATTACTCATTTATGACCTATTATTGAAATGTAATTAGCGAATATTGATTTAAAATTTCAGTCAAATAATGCGAACTAAACTATTTACCGTACGCATTAACTAATATCAATGCAATGCGAATAAAGTTTTTGGGAACAAAGTTAAAAATTCAAGGTATATAATTTTTGGGTCTTCTATATCGACATTTCCATTTCCCATTCATTGCTGCTGCTGTTGTTGTTGTTGTTGTATGTTATTGTTGGCTGCGTCAACTTTTCGCAATGCAATTAAAATATTTTCGTATTGTTGCCTTGCAGCAATTGGCAGCAACGTGAATGCGACGCATCGATGATATAGAAAATACCGTTAATTAAAACTAAAACAACAAACCGCAGAGAGTCCCCAAAAGGCTTGCGGGGGCTTAATTAAAATTGTGTGTGCTGAATTTTGAGCTGTAAATCTAATTAGTGTTCAATAGGTGGCAAATCGAAACAGACAAAACAATTACAATGCAAATGCTGGCATCTCTCAGTGTTGATTAACTCATCTCCGAGCGGGTCTGGTGGTAGATGGAGTACTTTGACAGCAGTGAAATTCTTGTCGGCAAAATAGAAAAGTCTCTCTCGTTTCCAGGTATTTCGGATGAAAACACTTTTTCCAACTCTCTTGCTTACTCACTCCATAGCTCTCTCTCTCTCTCTCTCTCTCTCTCTCACTCTTATTGAACTCTCGTTGTTGTCTGCTTTGCCTGCGTCTCTTGTTCTATTCTTTGAAAATCAAAATTTTCAAGTCTCTCAAGCGTAGCAAAGTTGACGCCAGGCAAATGGCAAAAGCCCACGCTGCCTGAACCTGAACCTGATGCTGTTGCTGCCGCTGCCGCTGCTGCTGCTGTTGCTGTGTCTGAAGTTGAAGCGCAATCACCCACGCAGGATAAGCTGGGCGAAAAACAGCCCACGGCCTGTTCCTGTGGCCTGTGTGGCTCAATGACGTGGGTTGCCCCTTTTGCTCCGCAATTTTTGTTTCTCTTTTCGCTCTCTCTCTCTCTCTCTCTGTCTCTTTCATGTCGCATCACAAATACGCCGCGTTGGCCTGTGGGTAGCGTGGGCAGACTGAAAATAGCAACGCACTGTGCCTGTGCGGAGGCGTGGCACTGATAACAGCCCGTCCACAGCTGCCTATTATTGAGGCTAGTACGACATGCAAAATGATTGCGAATCCATCAAAAGGAGAAGAAGAAGAATCCATTGGACCAGCTGGAGCCAGCGCAAAGAAAGCAAGAGAAAGAAGAAGAAAAAACACAGCAGCACGCGTGAGGACTATGCAAATAGGTTGGCATTTAAATGTATGCTGGCTGCTGCACCACCAAATGCCTCCACCACCATCAGCCCCACCCCCATTGACACCATCCCCTGCACACTTGTCTCGCATTATTGCCCGACTTGACATTGATGTATCTGGTGACAAACTGTTGCGGTTTATTATTGTACAGAGTGTGAGAGAGCGAGAGAGGAGGGGCAGAGAGGGGGCGTCGAACATGGAGCAGGGGAGCTGGGTGGCTCAGTCACGTAGTTGCTGAACATGTCACAGCTGCAAGGATAACGCAGCTTCTGCGGAATCCCAAGTAGCAAGCAGCCAATCGATAAATCATTTTAATTGTGCGCAATCGAAACGATAATGCACTGCACAAGCTCAGCAGTGAGGCAGTAGAGCCGAAGGAGTTGAGCTGACAAGGAGAACCAACATGGTTCACTTGACGGCCAAAGCGCTCAGCTCTAGATCTGATTATGATTACGTTCTGTAGCTGACTCTGTGTCTCTCCCTATGTCTTCCCCTTCCGAGATTCAAAGGGAAACATTTTGGCTTACGGTTCGTTTACTTCTATCCGGGCTTCAAGCTGTCCTTATCAGCAATAATAAACCCTCTGAGCTACAACAGAAAATGGTTTCGTTTGGTTCACAAATGGTTCATTTGTGTTCCATCTCAGTTCTAGGTTCCCTTTACATTAAGAATAATATCGCGAACCGGTTCACCGATAAACCGGTTCTCCCTCCAGCTGGAACCACTTGAAAAACAATTAATTTTTATATATATTATTAACTCATTTAACAATAAAAACAAACACACGCACACACACACACACACACAAAATACTAAGCACAAAAATTTAATTGCCTGTCAACCGTGAGCAAATGGCAAATGAAACATCTGGTAATGGACGCCACGTTCCTCCAAAAAATGTTTGAAAACTCAGTTGAACGAACTTTCGGGATTTTGGCAATTTGAAATTTTGCTTTTGTAGCCGCTTGATCTATGTGGCTGGAGTGTTAATTTACGAGCAGGTTCCGAGTTCAACTAACCCGATCTTACCTCGCACTCCAAATTTATTTCATTCTCTATTTTATATATTTTTTTCGCTCCCCCCCTCCCAAAGCGGCGCACGTGTTTCGAATTATGAGAAATACCCAAATGTCAATAAGATGCACGCCCGAAAGTGCAGACGGAATGATAAAAGCCCTCGCCATCCAGATATTGATCTTACGTCATTATTTATTTTAAATTGAAATATTAAGGCTAATTTATCAAGTTCCCACAAAATATATGTCATAAAGAGTTTTTATTTGCATAAATGAACGAATCTGGAAAAAGTGCTCTGAGAATGGGTTCAGGGTCAATAGAGATGTCGAGTATCAGAAATGATGATAGTCAAGCAGGTGTACGAGATCTCTCTCTCTCTCTCGGTCTCTCTATGCATCTATCTTGTCTATCTTGCATTTGATATATTATGACTAGATAGACAATATTTTCATACCTATCTCAAGTTCTGTCTCTCTCTTTCCTTCCCTCTTCTTCTGCCTCTTTCTCTGCTGTCTACTCCCAAAGAACTCTGAGATTATTCTACTGTCATAAACACTTTCAAATTCAAGCAAATTCAAGCCATTCAAAAAATTCATTGTAGATAAAAGGCAATTCAGGCAATTCCAATAACAGCTGCTCTCCCTCTCGCTCCCTCTCGCTCCCTCTCCCTCTCTTGAAATGCCAATAGACCGCAGTCGAGCTGTGGTCTAGCTTCAGTCCTGCCACAATGATCAGCTGCAATTTGCCTCACGCGTAAAAGGATAATTCACATAAATTTTCATTAGCTGTTTGGGCCCACGCTAGAAATTGAAGCCGTAACATTATATGGTCAAGCGTGGGCATATAGCCAGTACGGACGCATCGGCGTGTTGCTGAGTGGGCGTATCGGCGTGTGGGCGTATCGGCGTGTGGGCGTGGATGTGCGCGCAATAACATTTCGCACTCTTGGGGTTAAATGGGTTACGTTTCCATTGAGGAAGCCAAGTTGCATTGCATATACACATACACACACACACACACACACACACGTATATACCGAGTCTGTACTATAACTATATAGCGGCTAGCATTGGTATATATGCCAATGGCCTGCTCTATATAGGTGTATATACCGTTACTCCACTATATAGCAGCATGTACTCTTCTATATATATATATACACGATTATATGCGAGAGCATCCCGGCGTACAGTCGCTTCCAATTCCAGTTGCATTTCGTGACGCCACGTCCCATTTACGAGCAGATACGAGCACAGCCTCCCTCTATGCGACTACCCCCCACCCACCCAACGCCGCCCCTGGCAGCCAGTTAACCCACGAGCAAACGAGCTGTAGCTGAACCATGGCACAAAACATCTCGTAGCTACATTGTTGCAATAAAATATTTACAAGATACATTTGCTTTGTTCCATACCAAGTTCTTGCCACGGCATCTCCACCGCCCCCCAGCCCCTGCTCAGCTCCAGCTGCTGCTGCTGCTGTTATGGAAATGCCGCACGTTCTTGCTATTTTCCACAGCTTCCACCCCCGGCCTGCAGCTTGGCTGTAGAGCTTATCCTGTTGCTGGCTGCTCAGCCAGCGCCGTGCAACACTCTGTTTGGCAATCCATGAAAGATTCTTTCTACATATTTTGCTTAAAATTCATGACCAAACAAAATCTCTATAAAACAATTCTCTAATAATTCAGTTCTATTTATGCTCGTCTAGGGCTTAGCTACACCTTGAATATTTTATGAACCGAAAGCCTTGTAATACCAAAATAATATTTGAGGCCAGGTTAGGTTGTGCTTT
>NW_022045943.1:172107-182185 GCF_001654015.2 Drosophila navojoa
CACGTATAAAATCTGATATAAGTATGAATAAAATATATTCATTCAATTAAAAGCATTTACAGGGTATCACCTCTATATACCTGCCTACGTATGTTGGCAATAACTTAATTAGTTTTCTCAGCCTAATTAACTAAAAATTAGCCAAAGCAATTACAAAATTTAAGAACAAGAAATTATTTCAATTGCGTTTTCATGTGAAAATACCAAATGGTGCTTAAAGAAAAATCACATGTAATAAAACTCTAGGGTTTTATACCTCTCCATAACTGTAACTACCCCAAAGTGGTATCTCTTCTATAATACCCCAATTGAACCCGCACTCAAATATGAACTATAGACAGCTCTTCCGCACTTGTAAAAAAAAAAAAGAAAAACAGAAAAAATAAAAACTCTCTCGAGTTGAACTTTCCCGCCAATCGGAACTGCTGTCCCACACTCTCAGCCGACCGCACCCCTTTTTCCCCCTCCCCCTCGCCCCTCGGTTTGCATTCGTTTGGCGCCTCTGTCAATTATTTATTGCAGGCGCTATGCAATATCTTTTAGGTACGCCCGCAGGTCGATTGGTCTGCGGGTCGCTCGTAGTGCTCCATGCCATTCGGAACAGAGTTACGTTGCGTTTAGAATTTATTAATACACAGTTGTACTTTATATTTTAAATTGAGCGTTGCAAATTCGTTTGGCGCCAATTTCATTTTCACGCCCCATGGCGCCAAACACTTTGCAAATTGAATGCTCCACTCCAAGCTTTATGGCAATTTCCTCTATGAATATCAGAGCTATATGAAAATATCTTTACATGAATAACTTTTCATGAAATTATGTTTATTTCTCTTTTTTTTGTGGCATTCACTTGGGAATAGATTTCCTATTATCACCTATGTATATATATATATCCGTAACTAGCTCTCGCTAAACTCAAACTGACTGAAATTGGGCATACTTTGTATTCACCTATTCCCACACATACACTGAAAATTTTAAGTGAGTTGCTTCAGCAGAAGTCGAGTTATGCACAGGTCTGCGTGTCACTATGAGATGTGACGACCTTCAGCCCATGGAAACTATCTGTTTCGCCTGCAGCTTGAATGAATATGAATGTAAATGTGATTATGGATATAGACAAATATTCCCCATTTCGTTAACTAATGATTGGGCAAGAAATTCCAATCCGAGCGCTTTCACTGCACAAAATACCAAATCAAATACATAATTAGCCATTATAAAAAGGAGGCAAGAGATCAGCCCAGGGTCAAAGCTAAATTAATGGGCCTAACTTAGTGATAACTAAATGTGAACTGTTCAATTGAGACACAAAACACCAAACAGAAAATCGAAAACCGAAAGAGCAGGCGAAAAACTCACTCGGAACCGGTTCCGAACGCGAGCCAATTAAACGGAACAGGTGAACAAAGTGATCAAAGCGTTATAAAACTGTGAACTCTATGCAAACAAAACTAAAATAAATAAATTTAAAAAAAGAAAAAACCTAAAAATACAAGAAGAAGAATTAGAAAAAGCAAATATGCGCCGCGTTCATTTATCAAGTTTGAAATTCGCGCTAATGATTCGACGAATGCGTGAGCGAAGCTTTTTTTTTCAGTTTTGATGACCGTTTATGAAGCGAAGAGAGAGTGTATGGGCTTAGGACTGGGACTGAAATATCTGTGGAGCCCTTAGATAATCTGTCTTCCTTCTATCTGTCGCTCTGTACGTCTCTCAGTCCGTCAGGCTGTTGTCTATGTGTCTTTCTTTTCATCCTTCCATCCGTGAATCCATCTGGGAAATCTAGAATTTTATTTTATACCGAAAGCGAGTATCGTGCAGTCAGTCAGTGTTAAGCTAGTTTCATTTGAGAATTTCTTGTTTTATGCTTACCGAACTACAACAACAACAACAACAAACTAGAATCAATAATCAATATCCAGCGAGATTTTTGTTTCAGCCTTTGCACGATTTTTATGCAAATGAAATATTTTTTTAGCTTTTGCCTAGGCGACATTGTGTCTCGTCTTGTTCCCCATTAAAAATGCTAATTTCCTAAATATTTTTGGCTAAAATATCAAATAAAATTTAGAGAAAAAACTACAACAAATTTTGTTTGTTCATTAACAAATGAATTAGCTAAAAATAAAAATAACAAAAAAAAAATCCCCTAAAACAAATCAACATTTAAGCATAAATCACAAATACCATCAAATAGAAACATATGTGAACTATAAAAACTAACCGAATGAAATGAATCAAGTGATACTGCAAATTGATATTATGATTCGAGAGTTTCCAGAACTCAGAAACCGCAAAATTCCTAATAAAAACTAAAAGTAAATACTGGTTACTGGTAATAACTAGCAAAAGTTCTCTGTGGAACTTGATTCTGCAAAGTTTTGACTCAAGTTCATGGCTATCTCGAGATTCGGACAAACGGACCCAGTTAACAGTTATCCCAATAGGGTAGTTTTTGGCACACAGTTGTAAAACACTTTGCAGCTTACCAGTCTATGCATAAAATTCTATTTTTAACTCTATAGCCTATTCATAACTCGAGTTTTTGACTTCGCCTTATTGACTAACTTATCGGGAACTGTCTGTAGGGTCATAATTCATAATATTCTATCATATGCTAGAGTTATGTCATACGTAAGAGTCAAAATATGACAAGATAATATAAATAGAGCTTTCATAACTCGACTTACAAACATGGGAAAAATTTAAAAGTGTTTACCAAATAGTTCTTATTGACTTTACTACCAAAAAGAACCAGTTATATCAGTTATTTATAACTGAAAATGCCAATTTGAGTTTCTGGGAAAATTTCCCGTTTAATTGATTTGCCTTTTTCGAGTGATTACTATACTCGAGCCGTCACCATAATCTTGAGAGCCTGTCATATCGTAGCAATTGGTTAATTTTAGTAGAATTATCTAATCGTATCGCTAAGATAGATTATGGGCCTGCATAAAACACATTCGCATAGGTGAAATTTCTAGATTGCTGCAAAAAAAAAAAAAAAAAAAAAAAAAAAAAAAACCAACGAAAAGTCATATACAACATGCATTCAGCTTATGCGATAGCAGAAAGAAAGACAACATCAAAACGGCTACCAAAAATTGTGACCAATTCACGTTGACTGCGACATAAGCAGCACTGTGCGCTGCGCTGCGCTGCTGGCCGTGCAGCCTGCAGCGGCTGCTGGCCTCAAATGAAGCTTCCCCTTAAATTTAATGTTTTGTTTTCGCTGCGTCCCGTTCGCACTCGCACGCTTGCCCTCTCGCTCATCAGTATGTTCAACTTCCGTTCGTTTTATAGTAAAACGTAAAAGGAGAGCAGCGCAGCAGCTAGCAAGTGAATTTCTACACATACAGTGACATGAAAAATGCGCGCGCTTTGCACACACTCACATACTTTGAAATAGAAACCAAAACAAGAAACAGATGGGAAACGAAACGTCTGTGTCTCTCTTTACTCTGTGAAAAACGACAGCACGCGAGTGAATTGTGGAGCGTATCTGTGGAATGTGTTGCAACAGAATGAATCGCACAGAGCGATCAGCTCGATCGGAGGCAAATAGTTGAAATTCCATTTGTGTCTTTAATTGGGCGCAGCGAACAAAATCCAAATATGCACAATGGGGAAAAAGTAGAAAGAGAGTAACAATCTCGAACTCTCGAGAAAGAAATGCTCTCTGAGTCACAGTTGTGCCACAAAAACAAGTGCGTCATTTTCCCATAAATATGTAATGCAACAACTGTTCAAGCGAACTGCAAGGCGAAATAACGGTACGCTAATTGATTCTTTATACGCAAATCAGAGCTCACTATAGGCGTAGGGGCAAGCTGGGACAGCGTCGCTGGTGTTCTGCTATTCCTCTTTGCACTGCGTACGATCAATGCCTCTAACGGTGCATGCGCTGCTTTGGCGCCGGCGTCGCTGTCCGAACATAAATTCATGTCCATGCGTGTGAGTGTGCGAAACACTAAGGGACTGGCAGACTTGATGCACTGCAATTGAACAGCGAATGGCCCACAGTCCACATAAGCACAGCCGACGACACATTTGGAAATGAAACGCGCGCTCTTTGGCTCTTGTCTCTCTCTCTCTGGCTGTGTGCGCTTGTGTGTTTCACTTGCCAGTAGTAGCAGAGCTCTGTGTACATTTTCTGTGGCTTACTCGCTAGCGTCTTATTCCAGCTCGTTCAGTACCATTTAAAACTTTTCACCGTTTGGTTCGGAGTGCGCTTCGCGAGCAGCAAAATATATAACAAACAGGCCAACAAAATAAATCGCCTGTCGGCTGTCGTTTCTGTTTATTCTCGTTTTTTGTTTTCACTGTGTATTCGATTACACACTCTCCTTTTGAGTTTTTTTCGCAACGCGCTCGCCAAACTGTAAAAGGAAGCAAATTATCAAAAACATAAATATTATTGTATTTCTTCGTCGCTCAGTCAAAACCAAAATAACTGTTAAATGTTAACTGTAAACTCAAGAAATGGTGAAGTAAATGCAAGCCAAGGCAAAGAGCCTACCAAATACAACGGAACCTCTTCAAAGCAAATCAAAATAAATAAGGAAAAAAGCAAACTGAATTCTCAAGAAATCCAAACAAACACATTACAAAACCCATTACATTGTAACGTGTAACGTTCAGTGTCAGTGCTAGTGTCCGTGTTGGTAATCGTGTGTGTGTGTGCGTGCGTGCGCTCTGTTTGGCTCAGGATCGAAGCTCCTATCCAACAGCCCCCACCGCCCCGCAGCCCCCGAAACGGCCTACTCATGAAATGCAAAAGCTGGTCCAATAAAATCAACAATTTTGTTGTGCGAAAATTAAAGTCCATTAAGGTAAATATAAACCACAACTTTTCAGATCAACCCAAGACTCCTAAAAAAAAAATAATAATAATAATAATAATAATCCACAAAATATGTGCATTATTTTATGGCCTAAAGGAAATTGTTGTAATTCCCTAATGAAAGCTAGGGAAAATTTTATTTTGTTTTCTTTTGCCCGAGTTTTGTCTTGGAAAATTTTCGATTTCTCAATAGTTCGAGAAAATTACAAAAGCTATAAAATTACTGTTTGTAAAAAAATTATATTTATACATAAAATAATTATATTTATTTGTATATTTTTTTTATTCAATATAAAAATATTAAATAAATAAATAAAAAATATTAAATAAATAATAAAAATACTTAATTAAAAATAATGAATGGAAAATAATAAAAAAAAAAAATCTAAAATGTACCACCAAAAATTGACTTTTTGTCAATACCCTTAATAAATAAAAAATAAAACTAAACATTAGTTTTGTTTATCAACAAAAATAAACGTAAACTATTAAAAAAATATATAAAAAAGTAGTTTATATAACAAGAAAAATATAAATAATAATAAATATAAGAAAACTCAAAAAGAAAAAAAAAATTAATAAAAATAAACTATAAAAAACAAAAATGTAATATAATGCTATAATAAAAATGTTAAAATTATTTTGTGAAACTTGACTAAAAAGAAATTGTATTTTTATACTTAGTACATTTTATTTATACGTTCAGTAATATATAAAAGATGTTAAAAATAAGTGTATACATGTCTTAGTTTTGCTAAAATCGAAATCAAAAATATTTAGCAAATTGTTGTTAGATTGTTAAGCAAAACAAACAAACAAATAAGAATAAAAATTGTTTTGCTGCTGGCAGCTGATTTTAATTGTTTTTTTGTTGTTTGATTTTATTGACAATTAAAATGAGCGCAAGACGAAAACAACTAAATAATAAATAAATTTATTTATTTATTTCATTTTCTCTGTAATCGGCCTCTGTTCCTCTTCCCTTGCCCCGGCACGTTGCCCGTTCTCCAGCTTCCCGCTCTGCCCACTCCCATTTTGTTTCCTTTTGTGCCTTTCACTTGTGCATGGCACACACACACACACACACACATACACCAATGCATATTTTATAATATTTATTTACATTGACGTTGACGTCGCCGTCGGCGTCTCAGTTGCCGTCGCAGCCGCGCCCGCCATTTGTTTTGTTTACTACAGGCTTTTTCCCAGTCGTTGTTGTTGCTTTTAGTAGTGTTATTATTGTCTCCTGTGTTGTGTCTTGTCTTTTGCCTTCGTTTTCGTTCAACACATACACACGCACACACATACATTTTGTTTTGTTCTCCGCTTCCTTGTCCTTGTCTCGTCTACCTATGCACGCTCGATATGCGTGTGCGTATCCATGAGTGTGTGTGTATGCGTGTATGCTTCGTGTTTTTCCACCCGAGTTTTGTTGTTTATTTTTACATCTCGAAGTCGACGTCGTTTTACGCGCTCTCTTGTGGGCTACAAATTCTTTAAATTCTTTTTGTGTTGTTTTTTTGTTGCTGTGTATTTCACGTGTGTTTGTGTGTGTGCACACATTTTTCCAGCGGGAAAAACGAGTTTTTCCAGGCAGCGGCAGCGCATGCATTCTTCTTCTTGCTTGTTTACAGTTAGGAATGCGGGTGCCTCTTTAAAACAAAAACAGAAAAAGAGCAACGAAAACAAACCGTTTGCTGGCGCGCGCTCTCTCTCTCTCTCTCTCTCTTCCTCTGTGTGGATTGAATTGTTGTGGAAGGCAGCATTTAGCTGCAAGGGGTCGGCGGGCATTGTTATGTGGATGCCATTTATGTCTACGGCAAAACCTAGACACTATTACATATGTATGTATGTACATACATATATACAGACAGCAACAACAACAATTATGAAGCATTAAAACCTACAATTACCAGGCGCTTAGGTTCGTTCTCTTGTGTGCATTCGCTCGCTCGCTTGCGCTCTCTCTCTCTCTCTCTCTCTCTCTGCCTCTGTTTGCTCTCACGACCTGACGCACAACTTGTTCGCCTTGTAAAGAAAAAAAAAAAAAATTGAAGGCGCCAGAAGCAACCGAGCCGAGCAACAACAATAACCACAAATCTCATTGAGCGGCGGCTGCGCTGCTTTGGCCCCATTATGCATATAACATCGAATCGGCTCGACTTGACTCGGCTCGCTCTCTCACTTGCTGTTGGTCTATTCGGAGCTCTCTCGTGCGCTGGTGCTGCGGCTGCGGCTGCCTGCTGCTGGCTTGTTGGGGCCCACATCATTTTGTGCTTTTCACTTCTGATTAGTTTTTGTGACGCTTTGAAACCGGACGTTTCGTTTCGTTTCGATTGTGCACGCGTTTCGCTCAAAACAGACGCACGCACACAAAAACACACACACACACACTCATATATACATGCGAAACGCCCCAAACTTGTGTGTGTATGTATGTTTTGATTATCAATATATGTGTTCGCGCTTTGCTCTCTGTGCGATTAAATAATACACCGCAAAAGGCCAAACAAATTACATAAAAAAAAAAATAATAATAATAATAAATAAAAGGAAGCAGCAGCAGCAGTAAAGTTTTCGTCTCATAAATTGTTGTGCTTGTGGTGTCGTTTTCATTACGTTTTTGTGCTTCGCTCTAAATTCGTTCAATAGCTTAAAAAGAAGTTCCTAAATACACACACATATATAAATGTATATACATACATACATACTGCCAACAACAACGTCGTCATCGTTTTCTTGTTCGTGTGTGTTCCTGTTCATTCGTCGTGGAAATTTTTGCCTTTGCGAAAGTCTAATAGAAAAAGTCAAAAATAATTATAAATTAAAGTAAGTTTTATGAAAACATATTAAAAGTGCGAAAAAGTGCTGAGAAATTGTGTGTAAGCAAAAATATATGAAATACACACACAGGCACACACACGCAGGCACGCACGCACACAGATAAGGAAATACGCGCGCGCATCTTCTTCTTACTAAGTGTGGCAGACTCTCAGTGCGTGGCCCATTGGAATTTGTACCGTAAAACGCAATTACAACATAAAATACACAAACAGAGCGCGCGTCCAATGTAAACGACGTAAGTCAAACAGAGATGAAGAGAGCGAGCGAGCGAGCTTTGGCGTGTGTGTGTGTGTATGCGAGTGCGAGTGAGCCAACGTTCGCTCACTCGCTTACTCCAATTGAAATGTTTGCAGTTTGCATTTGCATTTGCTTTTCTGTTTTGAATTTGTTGTTGGGCCTCTTGCGTTTGTATTTGTGTTTGCATTGCGTGCATTTTCATTCATAAGCGCATTTTTACAACTTCCGCTTAGCAGAAAGAGGCAGAATCAAAACAACAGTGTTTTACGTGCGACTTTTGTGTATTTCTTTTTTTGTTTTTGTTTTTGTTTTTGTTTTTGCTTTGCTTTGCTTCGATTTGTTTTTGATTTAGCTCGCAGTAGGCCTTGCTTTAGTTATGAATACGAACAATCCTGCGTCACTATTTATCCCAAATCGTAACACGCTCAAATCGTTTTCTCCGTTTTGTTCAACTCTTTTCACTTTTCTTTCAACATTCTGTTTTGCCTTTTATTGCTGTTGTGTCGCACCTTCGGTGCTCAGTAAATTTACACGTTGCCGCCGAAAAAGGAAGCCGCGGGCCTCACATCTTCATTTCGAATTCTCTCAATGCAGGTATCGTAAAATCGTAGAATCATTAAATCACTATATCTATATATATCTATATATATATACCATAAATACATATATGTATACAGAACTTGGATCGGGTTTTGCCCCAGGTCTATAGCGAAACCTACCCCACTTCACGTCCATCGCAAATTATGCTAAACATGTCGCCAGAGCCCCCCCAAAAAAAATCAAATAGAAATAAAAACAAACAAGAAATTATAATAATTTAGATACACTCGCATGATTCCCCAACAACTACAACTACAACAAATGTATCTTTAATTCATCTATAAATAGCTTCACGCACATCAAAAAAATGCTGAACAAAAATATTTTTTTTTTTTTTTGCAAATTTTTCCATGCGAAATTCTTCACTTCTCAGCGAATTTGTTTTTCTTACAAATTAGACGCATACCAGAAAAAAGTGAAAGGTGTTTCAGCTAGAGAGTGGGATAGAGAAAGTGAGTGAGTGAGCAAGAGCGAGGAGGGGATTAAAGTGGGGCGGATATTATTTGATTTGCTTAACAGTTTCATTCAGAAGAATTTTGTCTGGCTCTCAAGTGATTCTGAGTAGAATAGACTAGTACGATATAATATATAGGTATGATAAGTATGACTCTGAGATTCCAATTCAGTATCTTTATTATAATAATATATATATTAGCTTACACAGTATAAAGGCTTTGAAAGAGTAGATTGGACTAGTTAAGACTAGTTCATATAGCTCAGATCTCTGCTATTACTAGTCTAACTTGTTTCGATTGAACAGCTGTAACTAATACTAGTTCTCAGGTCCCATAGCTGGAACTTCAGAGTGAGTTTATCGTATTTTTTTTTTATGTCTGGTAACTCGTGTCATTTTCGTAATACCAATCACAGTTATAGACACTTATGTCTGGTATCTTTTGGTCCGTCACTCTCGGCTTAACTTCAGTCTTTTCTTTCTCTTTTGGGCTTACGTGCTGAACAACACGTTCCATGCAACCAAATCGAAATATAATCTTCTATATACCTGATATATCTATCTATTTTCTTTTATAGTTAATGCTCTTCATGTTTATGTTTAAATAAACACTTTTGTTTATATATTCCTCTATCCCTGTCTCTTTTGCTCTCTCTCTCGGTCTATGTCTACGTATATCTAGCGCAATTTTTGCTTTTTGAGGCTGCCAATAGACACCTTGTAGTGCCGCCTTCATCCAATCTCTCCCCGACGTCGCTTCCACTGCAGTTTTTTGCATTTCTTTTCTTTATTTTCGTTTTTTTTGCTGCTATTTTCTCTCAATTGGCTAGACGAACAACATTTTTATTTATAAAATCAAAGTGGGCGAGAAGGGGGCGTGGCAGCGGTAGGTGGGCTTCTGTGTTGAAATGGCGACGAAGCGACAATAAAATAGATTCATTTAAATGTCATTTTCGTCTAGACGACGGCGACGACGACGACGACGACAGAGATCGGATCGCATTAGAATATATATATATATAGATCTATAGGTATATATAGAGCATGCATGCATGTGTGTGTGTGTGTGTGTGTGTGTGTGTGTGTGTGTGTGTGTG
>NW_022045943.1:182195-342839 GCF_001654015.2 Drosophila navojoa
GTGTGTGTGTGTGTGTGTGTGTGTGTGTGTGTGTGTGTGTGTGTGTGTGTGTGTGTGGGAAGAGAGAGAGAGAGAGAGAGAGAGGGTATACCCCCTGGTTCGGTCATATGTTTTCTGTGCTAAGCACGCCCACGCATACGCCCCAAACGAGGGGGCGCGTTCCAGTTGTTGTTGTTGTTGTTAATTTTTCTTCTTCGCTTTCATTTGAAAATTTTCCAAATATTTCTGCTAGATACACTGGCAGAAAAGATGGGCTTGTATGTGATGTATGAATAGAATGAGAATCTATATATAATGTAGTATAAAAATGCCTTTAAAATGAAATAAATTACAAGTGGAATACATTTATTAAGCATTCCTAACTTCTGCCCTTTTCGCTCAGTGTACTGCAGAAGCTGACAAGCTTCAATCAGCCGATCATACAGAACATAATAATGTATATAAATATACTTATGTACATATATATTAATCAGATCTGGCAATTTGTTGTCGCTGACATTTCCTGTTACTCTTTCTGCTTCTTCTCCATTCAATATGCTTGTGTTATATATATTATTTTTTGATGGGTTTTTAACCAGTTTGGCTCTGTGACGCAGATGCGGCCCGAAATGTAGCTAATTAGCAAAAAGTTAAGATCAAATCAGAAATCAAATCAAATCGCATCGAAAATCAGATTCGAGCTACAAAATGTCGAAATCCAAATAAAACTAGGCTGCGGCAGAGTTCAAAAATAAATATATATATAAATTGTATATAAAAAGACAATAAATATATATTTAATTCATTTGTTATTGGATAATTCGATACCCTGTATATTGCATTTAAAAACTCAATTCTTGGAATAGTCGGCAATACAAAATAATCTGAAAACTTGTTTCCCTCGGCATGAATCTCAAGTATTGACTATATAGATACCCTGAAATACGTCAAGTTTGCTCGACTATACCCTGTAATTTTCCCAAAACTTGTACAGCTGCATAGTTGTTAAGCGTACGCATATAATATTGATAGATTGTTGCCTAATAGTATATATACACGGCAAGTCTGAACAATCTAGCTAGTATAGAGCCCAGGTTCCCTGGGGTCAAAAACGCGATTTGCCAATCGAAAGCGACCTATAGAAAGTGAGCTCGAGCAGCACTTGCTTTAGCATCGATTCCATTCAGTTTGGCATTTGTTTTCGTTGATTACCAATTCACTATACCCTGTAAAAAGGCCAAGTTGTACGTACACATTTCTTTGTGTGCTCGAAGCTCGGTTCCATTTTTCCATTGTGGATTTCGACTTGAATTAGTCGCTGCTGCGGCTGCTGCTGACTTTCATTGACGCATTTGATCACCTTGTTTTTATTGAAATTCTGTTTTGTTTTTGTTTGATTTGAATTTGCGCTCTTTGCTTTTGTTTTGCATTCGCTTTGCATAATTTGATAATTTTGCGTTTTTACGATAGCGGCAGGAAAAAAAAACCCGTCGCAGACAACGCGACGACGTCTGGGCCAACCCTATACCCCTAAGCCCCCCTCCCAGCGCCCCAAGTCCGCACCCGATCCGCTCGGATCACGCCACAGTAAAGCGATTTCTTCACCTCGATTCTCGATAGTTAATAGAAATGTAAACAGGTGGGCAATGAACTTGATTAGATTTTTATGCTAGCCAAGTCCTTGAACCCGGAACAACAACAACAACATCAATGGCCAGCCAAGGCGTGCAAGCGAGACAGCGAATGGCAAGTTTGAACTTGACGTCAATGGCGACGGCAGCAGAAGCAGCGCCTAAAGCATAGGCCTAAAAAGCTCAAATAAATAGCTATCTGTCTCTGTTGCACTCTCAGCATGTGTGTGTGTGTGTCTGTGTGTGTGTGTGTGTGTGTGTGGGACCTGTTCTGCTATTGTGGCTCTCTTTCAAGTTCCGCTTTGTCGCTTTGTTTTTGTTTTTGCTGAGTTTTTACTTTACGTTTTAGGCTGGTCGCGACTGCGCGCTAATTTATTGCGTTCTCAAAATCAACTCACACACACACACACACGCACGCACACACACACTGATTGATTATTACTCCATATTCGATCCGCGCTCTCTCACTCACAGTCTTCCTGTTCTCTATGCTCTCTCTTGCAGATTAACGGTACACAGCAGTTACAATCGCCAAGCAGCGCCGCGAGCATTGCAGCCGCCGCCGCCGTTGTCGTCTCTGCCTCGAGCAGTAGCAGCAGCAGCAACGTTGCTGCCAACAGCATCGAGCAGCAGCAGCAGCAGCAGCAGCAACAACAACTAAACACAACGGCAACAACAATGCCGGCGATGCCAAAAGAAAAAGCCACAACTGCCGTTTCGTTAAGTGAGTCAAATTTCTCAGCCCTTAAGCTGGTTGTTGTGGGCGCTATGACGACAGCGACGCGTCTGCAGCAACAGCAACAGCAGCAACAACTACAGCAACACCACACCTGCGGCTGCGGCGCTGTCTCAGCAACAGCAGCAACAGCAACAATCACAGCAGCAACGCCTGCTGGCCATACAGAGAACAACAACAACAACACAACCAATAACAACAGCAACAGCGGCAGCAACAATCGCAGCTATTGCCGCAGCAACATGTATCTGACAAACGGTAAGCAAGATTTGGTGTTTTTTAGCAACAATTTGCTCACGCACTAACGCACACTCTCTCTCTCTCTCTCGGTCTCTCTTTGTCTATCTTGCTCTCTCAGGCTATACTTCGCCGCTGGCAGCAGCCGTGGCCAGCAACAGTTCGTCAGTTGTGTCAACGCCGCAGCGCATTAGAATGTGTTGTCGAGAGTCGCCGTCGTACCAACGTCAGCTGCAGCAGCAGCAGCAGCAACAGCAACAGGAGCAGCAACAGCAACAGGAGCAAGCGCCTACAGCTGCACAACAGCAACCACAACAACAACAACAACAGCAGCAGCAGCAGCAGCAACAACAACAACAACAACAAGTCGCGCCGCCTCCTCGCCGTTCGCCCAACGATTTCATCTTTGGCCGTTACATTGGCGAGGGCAGCTTCAGCATGGTTTACCTGGCCGTGGACATACACTCGCGTCGAGAGTATGCAAGTGAGTAGCGTACCAAGATATTGATTGAATGATTGACTGGCTGGCCGAGTGTTTGCATTTGAATTTGAATTTTATTCATTCACACCTGTACTAAGCCTCCCCCCCCCTCCCACACGCCCAGCCGCATTGACAGCATTTGTGGGGCTGCTTGGCGCCGGCGAGTAACTAGCGCGAAATGCGGTCGCAAATGCAGACGGCGCCAACGCCAACGCCAACGCAAGTCACCTGCTGCTGTGGCAGCGGCTGCCAACAAATCAAAACACACACAAACAGAGAGAGAGAGAGAGAGAGACGAAAGCAAACTGAAACTGAAACCAGCTGTTGCTGCTGTGAAAACGTTTCTTGCATTTGTGTCGGCTGGCAAATGCTATGCGAATGCTATGCGCCAGGCGACAAAGTTGTCAAAGACAGGCAGCAGGGAGGAAGAGAGTGAGAGAGACGCCAACATATAGAAATGTTGCTGATAATCCCATACATGTATTTTGCTGGTCACGCGGCAATCACGTGCATCTATCGCCCTCTCGCTCGCTCATTTGCTGTTCACTCGGCTCAGTCGAGTTTGTTTTGATGTATAAATATTCATGCATATATACATATTTATTGGAAATTTCATCACAGCTCGCACAGCCCAAGACTTAGCCTAATGGCATTTTTATCTCACACAAAAGCTATGAATAGGGGCAACACACACGCACACATACACACAGGCACCCATACTTTGCGCTGTCTTTGACGTCTTTTGATAATCAACACATCAACAATAGCAACAGCGACGTCGACGTCGACGTCGTCGTCGTCTCCTCTGCTGTGATAACGCTGACAGCGACGCCCGCACGCAATTGACGACAGTTTTTGCTCTATTATTAATATTGTTGCTGTTGTTGTTGTTGTAATTTGTTTGTTTATCGATTGAAACAAAAAGACCGCACAGCAGGCGCAAAGCTGATGTCGCTCAAGATCAGCTGCTGCTGCTGTTGCGTCAGTGCGAGCGAGAGAGGTGGGCAGCACAGGAACGGAACGGCGCCCGCCTCCCTTTCGCGTCTCACGTTTCACTTTCTATGTTCCGCAGCAACAATAACTATCTAAGCGCATGCATATCTCTCTCCCTCTCTCTTTCTCTCTCTCTCTCTCGCTGGCGTGGCGCTTGCATGCAATTTGCTGTTTATTTTTGTGCTAAGCCAATTTGCTTTCAGATTTTGCGCCAGCAACAACAACGGTAAATCAATAAACTAACAAAGTCGCGGCTTTGGCACGTGTCGCGCGCTGCTTGCAAATGCAAACGCAGCTGCAAATTGCATTGTATGCATTTTATTTCTGTACTCCCCCCGCTCCTCACTCCACTCTTGTTTTATATTTTCTTTTAATGCGAAATAACAAAAACAAGTGAAACGCGCGCAAACGGCGCGTGTCTGCAATAAGCTTTTGACTTTTTTCAGTTTGTTGTTGCCGATAAAGCACAAGTATAACGGGACAACAACAGTAGCAGTAGCAGAGGCTGCATCAGGTGCATGTAAAGAAGGTAGGGGAGACAAAGACTGAGAGAGAGAGAGAGAATACAGCACTGTTTATGTGCTTACTTTGCGTGCAGGGCGCTTAGGAGCGAGCGAGCGCGCAAGAGTGGGTGTGCGGTAACTGTTGTTTTGCTGTCTGTCAGGAGGCTCAATTTGTGTCTAAAAATAAATGGCAGAAGAACAGTCGTATACAGTCGTAACAGCAGCTCAGCAGCAGCAGCTTCTGCTGTTATCTTCCATCTCATTTACATTTACTGGAAAATTAACATTTACATCAGCTCGAAATGACTTTGCACTTTCGACTTTGGCTATTGAAAAAACAAAAACAACAAAATAACAATAATAAGAAAAACATTGACATTTGTTTATTGCACTCACACTTTTTGAAGGTCAACATATGTTTTGTACCTTTTTTGTTTTTGTTTATTATTATTATTATTATTGTGCTTTATTAGCACACATTTTCCAATGGAACCGAGCGCAAACCGAATTCAGCTTGAATCACAATTATTGTTGTTGCTCTTAATTTGCTTATAAACATTTTTATGGACTTGTCTGCAAACATGTTGCCAACTGTAACGCCCACTCTGTGTCGCAGTCGCAGTTGCT
This sequence comes from Drosophila navojoa, assembly GCF_001654015.2. The sequence goes on from NW_022045943.1 coordinate 187,383, forward strand.
ATTCCTACATACCCCCTCACCCTTCCACCATGGCACGTTCATTCGCAATGAACGCAACGAAATTCGTTTTCGTTTTCATTTTGTCACATGCGTGAGAGGTAAGCAGTGAAGAGATAGAGAGAGAGCGAGACGCATGTACATAAGTGTACTTGCGAATGTGTATGTGTGTGTGCTGTTGCTTTGTGGCGTCTATTTGACGCGCTACGCAAATTCTTTTTACGCATTTTCACATTGTCTGCTGTGCTATTTCATCATTGCTAGTAAAAACGAATGCGTATATACATACATACATATGTATGTATGTATGTGTGTGAGTTCGTGTTTAATTATTGTTGCGCGCAGCTGTGTTGTGTGTAGCCGTTTTTCTTACCTGAGAGATTTGTCTTGTCTTTCTTCAAGCCTCAACGCGTGCTGTTCGCTCGTTCGCTCTAATCCTGCGCAGCTGCAGCAGCTGTTGCTTTTCTTTTTAATCATGCTCACACTGGGAAGTTGTCGCACCTACGCATCGACGAACTGCAACTTGTTACTGGAATGCACTGTTATTTTCACAGACACATGCATATGTATGTATGTATGTATATCTGTATGATCGGACATTGAACTGCTTACTCAAAACTTCCCATATTCCATGCTCTCAAAACTTCCCATATCTCACACATACACAGGCAAGCACACTGAAATCTACTCTAATTTTTTTCCCACACTTTTATTTGGCCACTGAACTTGCAAAAATGTATTTTAGCGCTCTTTTCGCTTGTCTCCCTCCTTCCGACTCTGCTCGCTGCTCTCTTGTCTTGTCTTGTTACTTTTTCAGCGCTCCTTTTTCTCGTGTTCCTCTATGCTTCGTGTGTTATTTTTAATTACAGCAGCAGCTGCTGCGCAGTCGCAGCTGTCTTAAGGGTATTTAACCTCAGCTCGCTCTCTCTATCTCCCTCTGACTGTCTCGCTTACTCTTTTGCTTTCTTTCGTATTAGTTTGGTTCATTCAACTCGTATCCTCTTCGCATGTCCTTCTTAGCTCTTGTTTCATAACAATGTTTGTTCTGTTGCCATTTCTGCTTCTGCTGCTTCTTCTGTTTGCACCTGCGTGAATACACATTTTGTTTTTATGTACTGCAGCTGCCGTTTGTTAAGTATGGAGCCACGTGGCAAAAGGCCTGCTAAGCTACCCCTCCCTTGCCCCCACTCGCTCCTCCTCTCTGTTTTTACGAGCGAATTAAGTCGCGCCAGGAAGTCGGCTGCTGCCTGTGCCTTGGCCTTGTTTTTATTATTCCACACAAACACACACATAGTACATGTAAATAAAGGAGTATGGGACAGTGAGAGAGAGAGAGTAAGATAGCACTATCTGCTGCTCACTTGTTGTGCAAATTGTCGTTTGTTTAACAACCAAATTCAAAAAATAAAAAAAAATAAGGAAGAAGGACCTTTGCGTGCCGTCAACATGTCGTTGGTGCCCCCTCCGTCTCCCACTGCCCAGAGGGCAATAAACTTGGCATGCAACAACAATAACAGTAAAACAACAACAGAACTGTTATGACTCAGCCGACAGCAGCAATAATGAGAGGCGCGCTCTTTGCCATATTCCACTTTCCCACATTCCGCCCATTCTACGAGCCTTCCTTCGACTAAAACTACTCCTGTTCTGTTGCTACCTGTGAGCCGTGCTCTGCCTTTGCCTATGCTGCTTCTTCCTCTTCTTCTTGCTCCTGTCATAAGCTGTTTGCTTATGCGCGACATATTTAAATGAGTTTCAAGCGAAACGTCAAATTACGTCACATGATGAGCAAGCATGATGCCAAAGAGTGACAGAGCGAGGAGGAGAATGCTGTAGGTGGAGGATGTGGAGTAGGAGGAGAGAGAAACGCCGCCGCCAATGTTCTTTGCCAATTTTGGGCGGCAGTCTCTAATTAATGAAATTGAAATGCGAAACAATGCGAAATGGCACACATACACAATTTTGATTCGCCGCGGCGAATTCACAATCTTTGTGTCAGTTTTATATGTCAATTCGCCGTCGTGACAATAAATTAAACGTAAGAGCATTAAAAAAAAGTCGCGTGGGTCGCTTTTTGGCGGAGTTACTTTTTCGCTTTTATCAGACGCGAGTAATCAGTTTTATTGCAGAACACCTCGCCAAACCACGCCCCGTACCACCCTGCCCACCTCTCAGACAAATCAAAAGACATTTCCAGACAAAATTTTTCCACTGGAGCAACAGCGGTCATAATAAAGCAAGCATTGCACCCCAAACAAATAAAAATCAAATACAAACACACGTACACCGACATACATACTTACTGTGGTCTTGCCTGCGTTTGCATCTTAGTTCCTTTTGCTCTCCCTCTCTCTCTCTCTCTCTCTGATCTTTATTTACACTGTCTTGCTGCAGTTCAAACACCTCGACAGACTTCCTGTTTAACGTGTTCCAATTCCAAAACATACCCAAACGGCCTTGCGCCCAATTAACTAACTATGACTTTTGGCGCTCTCTCGCTCTCTAACTCTGTGTGCATTGTCTGGAATGTCATCCAGCAGCATTTGCTGCTGCTTGCTGCTTCTGTGTACAGTTTTCTATTTTCATTGGTTTTTTTGGTCATTGTCCTCCAGTTGAGTCTTCTGTCTTATTTATAGAATCGTTTGACTCCACACCAACTGGTTACTATTGCAATTTATGTCTCCCACTGCATTGCAGTTTCTCTCTCTCGCTCTCTCTATCAAACTCGTTGTGCTGCATTCCATTCGAGACGCAACAAGTTGTAATGCACGCGCACATATACATATGCACTTATGCACGAGTGTCTCTATGCGAGCGTGTGTGTGTGTGTATGGACTGCATTTATTTTGGAATTTAGCTCTCTCGCTCAGACGCGCTCGCTCAGATCAGTGGGGCAAACACACGCTTGGAACATTGGGCAAATATTTATGCTGTATTCTTGTTCTTCTTTTTGTTTTCGCCAGCTGCTATTTACTTATGTGTGCTTCTGTTACTTTTTTTTATGTTTTATTATAATAATTTTTTTTTTTTTTTTTGCTTTTTGCACTTGCGCTGCCGCTGCCACCACATCAAGTTCAAGGCTGTGCTTTCGTCGTCTTATCAGGGCATTAAACCCACCAGAATAAAATTGAAAAAAGTTAATTTTTTTAAACGCAGCTTAACAAACGGCGCGCAAAAATTAAAATAAATAATGCGACAACTTTTCAATTAAATCCAAAAACCAAAAGAAAATAGCAAAAAGCAAGAGGCAAAATACACGCGCACTCATTTCCAATACAATCCATTTCCAATCAGAAAAAAAAAATCACACAATTTGCACACACAAAACAAAAAAGAAAAAAATTAGCGGCAACAATTTCAAGGTCAATTTTATTTTTACGCACTTTTTTTTGCCGTGTCTCGCATTTTTTTTGGCATGGGAAATTTAAAACGCATAAAAAAATCGCGCACGGATTTTTATTTGTGTTAATCTTATAATTGCGGCTGTTTTTCACCGTTAGAACGCGTCTGTGTATGCATATGAGTGTGTGTTTATGTTTGTGTGTGTGTCACTCGACAGCTTATCTGCCCCTGATTTGTTTTCTAGACTACAAAACAAAATTCAGTTGCGATCTTGATAAAAGGCAAAAAATATATGTACATACATATGTATATATGCATATGTATGTATAAAAAAAAAGCAGAAACAAAACCAAATTTAATATTTGTATTTTCTATTGCCTATACACACACACTTGGGGCATACATATTTAAGAGATATAGTGAACGTAATTTATTATATTGAACGTTGTTTATTCGCTTTTTCGCAAATCAACAAATTTTGGGTTTAAGTTTTTGTTTTCTTTTCGTTTTTCACAATTTTTCTGCACGATAATCTTTATTCCACTTGAAATTGCCGCAGATTGCAAATTGCAAAATAAACTGAAGAACAAAGCACACAAGTAGACATAACTCATAGTGGGAAAAGCGCCGTTAACCTATTCTCCTCTCTCTGCCTCTCTTCGTCTTTAGTATAGGCCAAATCTCCAACATTTCACATACATACATACATACATGCATATTTCTTTTCTTTGTTTTTTTGCTCAATAAATGTTTCAATGCCAACTGATTCCACAGCCAAGCTTAATGTGTGCTTGTGTGTGTGCAGTTCAACAACCAGTTTAGAATTTCTTAGGGAGCAGCAAAGACAACCGAAGTATATGAGAGCGAGCGCGCGGGGTAACTGCAAACAAGTTCCCAAACCGCGCTCGCTTTCGTTGCTGCTGCCGCTGGCTACGTCGCCGTCGCTGCCACCGCCGCTGCCTTCGCCATTGTCGCCTGTTAATTTAGCAATTTGAACAAATTCCTTTTTTTTATCTTCCACTACTGTGTCTTCCCTTATTGTCCGTTGCTCGCGAGCTCGCTCTCTCTCTCTCTCTTGCATTCATTTCAATAAATCACACGAGGAATATGTATGCCAAATTGAAACAAGAACAGCAAAACACAGACACACATATACATACATATATGTATGTATATACAAGCAAAGCGAAATTAAATCAAAGCAGAAAAGGCGACGAGAGCCACGGGGGCACAGGCGACATAAATCAAAGCTTGCTAGTTAGATAGTTGGTTGAGTGAGGTTTTACAGCGCTGACAAAGTTGTCGCCTGCACAGCTGAGCTGAGCATACACCCATGCAGACACACTTGTGTATATGTATACGAAATTTCGAGATGGTCACCATTGTGTCAAAAGGTAGTAGGGCGCAACAGTGTCGCCTGTGCGCGAATGTATACGTTGTACTCTCATCTCTTTTCATTTGTGTATGTGTGCGTGTGCATTCCTTATGCTATCGCTGAGCAAAATCTCTATTGGAATTTTACAGTTACTGTCAATGCGGCTCTTTTCATTGCTGCGCGCTCAGCTGTTTTTCACATTCAACTAATCCGTTCTCTTTGTTATTCTCTCTGCTTGCAGTCAAAGTGTGCGAGAAGCGCCTGATACTGCGAGAGCACAAACAGGACTACATTAGGAGAGAGCGCGAAGTCATGCACATGATGACCAGTGTTCCAGGCTTCGTCAATCTCTCTTGCACGTTCCAAGACCAGCGTTCCCTCTACTTTGTGATGACATACGCCCGCAAGGGCGATCTCCTGCCCTACATCAACCGCGTCGGCAGCTTCGACGCCGCCTGCACGCGCCACTACGCGGCCGAGCTGCTGCTCGCCTGCGAGCACATGCACCGCCGCAACGTGGTCCATCGCGATCTCAAGCCGGAGAACATTCTGCTGGACGAGGACATGCACACGCTGATCGCCGACTTCGGTTCCGCCAAGGTCATGACCCCGCGCGAGCGCCTACAGGCGGCGGATCTGCTCGCCAGCACCGGCAGCTGCGAGGGCCAGCGACGTCGGCGCTCGGCGCGCAGCTCCGACGACGACGACGAGGACAGCGAAGAGCTGTACGATGAGCTGGAGGAGGAGGAGCAGGACGACAGGCGCTTGTATTACGACTACGAGGACGAGGACAACGAGGACGAGGAGGCGCCGACGGCCAATGGCGAGGGAGTGCGCAGCAATCGCCGGCGATACCCTGGCATGCGAGCGCGCCGCGGTAGCTTCGTGGGCACCGCTCAGTACGTCTCCCCGGAAGTGCTGCAGAACGCGCCGATCACACCAGCCGCCGATCTCTGGGCACTCGGCTGCATCATCTATCAGATGATATCGGGCCTGCCGCCGTTCAGGGGCAGCAACGACTACGTCATCTTCAAGGAGATCCTCAGCTGTGCCGTGGACTTTCCCCAGGGATTCGACAAGGACGCCGAGGACCTGGTGAGGCGGCTACTCAAGATTGATCCCCGCGAGCGCTTGGGCGCCCAAGACGAGTTCGGCTACTACGAGAGCATCCGGGCGCATCCCTTCTTCGCCGGCATCGACTGGCAAACGTTGCGCCAGCAGACGCCGCCTCCCATCTACCCCTACCTGCCCGGAGTCAGCCAAGATGATGCGATATGCACAGGCAATGGCGTCAGCTACAATCTGCCCATCAGCGGGGATCTGGAGCCGGGACTGGACGAGCGGCAGATCACGCGCTTGCTTAGCGCCGAGCTGGGCGTGGGCAGCAGTGCCGCAGCGCCCGCCCACAAGCCGTCCACGGCGAAAAGTAAGTGTTGCACTGGAATGTTGGAATACTGGAATGCATTACTAATGACCTCGCTCTCTCTCTCTCTGTTCCTTTAGATTCCTTTGACTTGAGCGACGCTCAGAAGCAGCAGCGGCTCGAGGCACAAAAGTCTGACAAATGGCATTCGTTTGCCGACGGCGAGGTGATCCTGAAGCGCGGCCTGGTGAACAAGCGCAAGGGTCTGTTCGCCCGGAAGCGGATGCTGCTGCTGACGACGGGGCCGCGCCTCATCTACATCGATCCCGTGCAGATGATCAAGAAGGGCGAGATACCCTGGAGCCCGGAGCTGCGAGCGGAGGTCAAGAACTTCAAGATCTTCTTCGTGCACACGGTAAATTGCTTTCTAGTATCTTTTGTGGTATTTCTGTTGCTGTTGTTGTCATTCCGCGTTTATTGGCTCTGGGCCTATTTATATTGGTGTTGCTTGTGGCAGTCGCAGCTGTTGACAGTTTGTTGAACCACAGCCACTAATGATGACGTCAAGTGTCATAAAAAAAAAGAACAACACCTACAAGCACACACACACATACATAGAGGGTCCAGTTTATAGCGACGGCACGTGTTTACGACTCAACAACAACAACAACAATAAATAACTCAATTATATGCGACATTGAAAACTGCACACGCAACGCAGATAAAACACGACAAAAAAAAAAAACGCATTAAATGACAATAGTTTTTAATGGCTTTCGGTCACACTTTTTCATTCGCATACACACCCATACATATATACATACATATGCATAACTCTAACCAGTTGCTGTGCTTTGCATACAGTTACACGATCTCTTACGCTCTCTCTCTCTTTCTCTCTCTATTTGCAGCCCAATCGCACCTACTATCTGGACGATCCCCAAGGCTTTGCCATACAGTGGGTCGAGGCAATTGATAACATGTCGAAATTGTGCTACGGCGATCAGGCCCTTAGCTCAACGCCGGCGACGACAACAGGTGGCGCCAGCGATGCAGCAGCGGCGACGTCGACTGCGACGACGAGCATCTCCTCGTTCGCCTGCTCGACGGGCGGCAGCAGCAATAGCCTCGCCATCGTCGGCAATACGAATTCGCCTGCCTCCAACAACAGTTCGCCGACAGCGCGGCGAAGTTCGCCGGCGCAGCGACAGCAAATGGAAACAACAGCAACAGCAACAGCAACAACAACATCGGCAGCAGCAACAACAACAACAACAACAGTGAGGGGCAAAAAGACAGCGTCCAATTGAACAGCTGAACACGTGTCGTGACTGTTGTCGTTATTTAGATTTAAATGCAAATTAAATTCTAATTTAGTTGAAATTTAGTGCAAACAACAAACACCTAGAAGAAACCTACACACCCATAAATACATACACACATACACACTGAGAAATAAGTTAGAAATGCAAGGAATGTGTCGAAATTTGTTGAAATATCAAATTAACAATTTAATTTTCGTGCTCGTCTCTCGTCTGAATGTTTGATCAATTTGTGCATATATAAAAATAGAGAGAGGGTGGGTGAGACATAGACAGAGAAAAAGAGAGAAAGAGTGGGGTGAGAGGGAGTGTAAAACTAAAAAAAAAACATATATAGAATACAATTATAAGCAGAAGTACGTATAAAAAATATATATATAAATAAATTTAAATTAAATTTAAACTAAATTAATTTAAATTAAATTAAATTATTACCACAAACACATAAACATAAACATATATTTATAAAAAAAAAAAAAACAAAAAATGCAAAAAAAAAAAAACAACAAATTATAAATGTTTATGTCCCACTGTGCAGGCGAGCTGCGCACAAGTTAGTGCCTGTTTGCAGCGATAGATGGCGCCAGCAGCTGGTAGGCATAGTTTAAAAACAAATTTTTTTTAGCTCGTAGTTAGTCACAATTTAAATGAATTACAGAAGTGGAAGAAGAAGAGAAGCTAAAGCTGCGGCGCCATTGGGCAGCGGCCACAGCACAGTGGGGCAACATAAGCTAAACTAAAACTAAACTAGATTATATTCAAATTGTATTCAAAACTAGCAAATGATATATATGTATATGTATATGTATATGTAAAATTGTATAACTGTAAAAAATATTTATATATACACACACACATACATACATTAATATTTAAAAAGGGAGAGTGTGTTGTTTTTCTGTCGCCTAACTGTAAATTGTAATCTATGTAAATCTAATATATATACATATATATTTATGTAAACATAATTCTATATATGTATATGTATATGTATAGAATAACTGTACATTAGCTATATGCGCACGTCTAAAGCGAACTAAAACAAATGCCTAAAACGATGAGAAAGAGAGAATAGAATAACCGTAGCTTAACGCGGGCGACACTAGATGGCGCCACACAGCGCACGCTCAAAAAAAAAAAATGTTCTAGTAAGAATTTTTGTTCAAATTTTTGTTTGTTTTTGATTTCATTAATTTAATTTATATGAAATGCTTTTTTGCCCTATAAAGAAACGTATAAGACTTTGAGAAACTATATAAAAAAAAAATAAATAAAAAAAAAAATTTATGCAAGCAACACAAAAACAAAGAAAACTAAAAATAAAAAATATATAAATACAAGAAAAAAAAAAATATTATGTAAAAAAAATTTAGTTAAAATTAAATTTGGCTTTTCATGCAAAAAAAAAAAAAAAAACTATATATATATAATATTTGTATTTATGATTTTGTGTAATTTTTGTTGTGTTTTTGCTTCGCATAAGACAGAGTAAGAGAGAAAGAGATAGGGATAGAGCAGTGTAAAGTTAGCTTGAAAAGTAATGCAAAAACAGGTATAAAAATTGAATTTTAAATAAATTAAACAAAAAAATAATTTAACTATAAAAAATTAATGAAATATAAATTAATTTTTTTGGTTTATAAAAAAATGGAAAAAAGTTTCTAAAACTCGCGCGTATTTAGTTGAATTGTAAAGCCTAAGTTATGCCTAGACCACGCCCCCTACAACACACCTACATACATACACACACACACACACACACACACACTCAAACTACTTAGACTTAAGCCTGTGAGAGGAAGAGCGAGCGAGAGCGAGAGCGAGAGAGTGGTTATGAAAGAAAGCAAAAAATACATTTGTACATACATATCGCGTCCCACATTTGTTTTCAATGATGGGCGTGGCCGTAGCAGCAATTTACCTATATATATATATACACGTATATATAGTACAGTTAAGTTACGCAAGTATACAATTAATTCAATTAAAATTAATTAAATTAAACTAAATTATGAACTAAGCTTAACAAAAATTGTATAATTTATTAAATCGCAAAGAGAGTTATGTAAGCAAAAACAAAAACAAACAACAAACTAAATAGTGAGAGCAAATTATGTAAATTATTATAAACACACTCACACACACACACATACACACATAGCATATATATGTATATATAACGGTACACACATCTATATATATATATATATTTATATATATATGTATAAATTAAATTAAATTGGTTACAAAAAATACAAGAAGAAGAAAAACAAATTGAGAACGTATCATTAAAAATTACAAATTAAAAAACAAAATCAAACAAAAACAAAATATATTAATGAAAAAACATAAAATTTTCAAAAACTACAAAAAAAAAATTATGAAAAAATTGTTTTTATTTCGCTTTGGTTCACAAAATTGGCTGCGTTTTTACTTAGAATTCGACAAAAAAGAGAAGAAGCAGAAAGCTCGATGATGAAGGAGATGACAAATACTTCCATTATAGTTCCATCATCCAAACATTTTCCCCCCTTCCCACATACAAAATGCAAATTGCAAAATCTAGAGAACTTAAGCATAGGTTTCGACAACAACAACAACAACACTGTAAAAAACTACACTGAGCGAAAAAGTAGATGTCTATTTAAGAAAGAGAAGAGCAGAGAAAAGGAACAACAGAGAAAATGAGTGCAGATCAATTGAAAGAAAAAGAGAGATAGAGTTGGAGCAATCCTCGGATAACCGAAGCTATAATACCTTTGCAGAACTCTCTAGAGATCAAGAGAGACAGAGAGGAAAGGACAGAGAGAGATAGAAAGTTGTCAACAGTTGTAGCACTGCAAAGATACAAATAGAGAACTATGAGTTTGTTTCCAAGCAGCGAACGAGACATCAGATATATCTAAAATATCTCTCTCTGTAGAAGCTCTCGTATTGGTATTATACAAAGGTATACCTGAAAAGTTTTTCATTTGATTTCGACTCCTTTATGTGCTGCAGTACCTATAACCAAAGTCCACACAGACTTGAGAGTGAGGATGTAGCCAATCCTAAAGCCCATATACAGACATACGTATATATATAGAATTCTGGACTCCAACATATACACCATTCTTACGATACCCATTAGAAATATCTCATTTTTGCAGCTCTGTCAAAGGAAGAAGAAGAAGAAAGTGCCTAGTGAACCAGTAGAAGAGTTTAGATCCTAAACTTTGTCGATATCTCCCCTATCATAACGAAATATATATGTACACAATGACACACACACACACACATACATATATATATACTAAATACTTGCGAGAGTTGCGTAAAGTTTCTTAGGCCTGGGCAAATGTATACGATTTATATGTAAGGTTATGTTGAAATCGAAACTTCAATGGAATCCAATTGGCGTTGGGGCATTCTAGTTAGAATACAATTGGCAAAGATGGCAAGGAATTTACGGAATGTGTGTGTGAGAGAGTGAAAGAGTGTGTTATATATATAATCTAGTATTAAATAAATCCAATTAGTATCCAATTGGCAAACACCACAAGGAACTCCGTTTTGTGTTCAACGTTGTATGCGTGAGAGAGCAAGAGAGTGTGTGTGAGAGAGAGAGAGAGAGAGAGAGAGAGAGAGAGAGAGAGAGATGTGAGTGCCCGTCGTTAAATTAGAATCCAAATCCTAATTAGACTCCAATAGGCGGCGAAAGAATGATCCTTAAGTTGGAATCCCAATTAGAATCGTGTTTGTAAACACTACAAAGAACTTGGTTTTGGGTGTGTGTGTGTGAGAGAGAGAGAGATAAGGAGAGAAATGTTTGATTTACTCAAATACAATTCAATATCAAATGGAATCCATATTGGAATCTAATGGGAAAGCCTAACAAGGAATTTTGTTTGTGTTCAAGAAAGGGTTAGTAGGGAGAATGAGAGAGAGAGATAGCCAACGATCGGGAGAGGGAGTATGCATGTGTGCGTGTTACTTAGTTATGGCAAATTTTTTAGTGCAAAACATTAATCGATAGTTAATATGCAGACATATTTATGCGTATATATTTATATATAGATATACATATATGTATGTATATATAGCCAATATTAAACGAGTTTATACACAGCTCTATCTGCATATATGCGTACATATATACATACATATGTGTGTATATGGTTCTACATATATTGGAATATTCCACATTGTATATTGATAAATTCGTGAGCGAATCGATCCGTTTTATCCAAGTTCAATCTCTAGGGGTGCTAGACTGAGTTATATATATATAAATATTATATAAATATAAATATAAAAATATATATACATAAACGTAAAAACAAACTCTTAACGTAAACGTAATTCAATTACCTTTTTGCAAAAGAATTAAGTATCAAATACACCAGACTAATTTGCAATCTATATGTACAGACCTACATATTTGTATACCTATATACATATTATATATATACATATATATATATATACATGCATTATAAAGTTAAAACCTTCCATAAACCTGGCCCTAAGGTAATTTCTAACACCAATAACACACACAAATACAAACACACACAAATATATACATATATAAATATATATATATATATATATATTTACATATGTAGATTTTAAGCAGAAAAGAAAACTATAAATTATTATGAGCATAAAATACCTACACAGACACACATACAATTCCTAAGATCGACGAGGTATATACATACATATATATATATATAAACTGTCTAAAATTCGACTGCAATGTTGTATTTTTCAGCACGTAAAATAAACAGAGAAACTAAAACTAAGTTCAAAATGTAAAAGTTCGTTACATTCAGCAGGCAATCGAGCGCTGTTTGACAAAAATGAAAATTACCCCAAATCAAATTCCCCCTTCAAAATGTCCCACAACATAAAAACTAACTACGCAATATTCCCAAAGCAAAAAAAAAAAAAAAAAAAAAAAAACAAAAAAAAAAAAAAAGAAAACACCAAAAAAAAAAAAAAAAAAAAAAAAAAAAAAAAACAAAGAGAAAACACCAGAAAAGAAAATACAGTTTGTTAATGAAAATTGAGGTTTGAGAAATGTAAAAAAGAGTTGCGTGTAAGCGGTTTGATTGAGAATAAAAACTAAAAGAGCAAGTGAAGCAACAGAGAAGAAAAGAAAACGAGAAAATGCGAAAAGTCTTTTAATTTCAACGGCTGAGCAGTGGCATAGCAATCAGCTGCTGTCTGTGCTGCCATGCACTGAACTGCTTGAAACGTAGCGAACCAAGCAGTTAGCTGAAGTGTTATACATTTCGCTCTTGCATAGAGAGAGACAGCCGTTTTGTGCATGGACATGGTCTTGGGCATTAAAGATTTCGCGCTAGTCTGAACAGTGCTGTAGCAATTAGCTGTTGACAGAGCCACCAGGTTATTTGTTAACTAAACCAAGCGGACAGTCGATGTGTTATACTGGCATAAAGCGGGACAACTGTATGAAAAACAGTGATGTAGCAGCGTGCTTTTAAGTGGCATGGCAGATTGGCGCGCGTTTGCACACAATTTGAATGAGCCGCAAATGTTTTAAATTTATCATCATCATAAACAACAAATAATAGTTTCCCATAAGAAGAATCTGATTGAATGATATTCTTTTCTTCAAGTGTCATTTGTATTGATTACTCAGAAATTATGAACGATTTTAAGCTGAAGCCTCAGATATCCGAAGTTTGGATAATTCCCCTCACCATCTGCGGCTACCTGACGGGCATCGGCCTCATCCTGCTCTGGTACGAGTGGCATCCGGGGCTCAAGCCACGAGATGTGACGCAGCGCTCGCTGATCTACGTCTGCCTGGGACTGCTGGGCACCACGATGATCTTCAGTCGCTCTGTGCGGTGAGCAAGTGCATCTGCCAGTGGATCGCCTCTAATCCTCGCCTGCCCTCGCAGCTGCATACTGACCCTCGCATTGCCTTCGCTGGGCAGCAGTCGAGGCCGCGCTCTGCTCATCGCCTTGGCCTTCTTCTTGGCCGCCCGCGGACCCATTGCCAACATCGTGGCCAACCTGATGGCGCTGCTGCGCAGCTTGGCCTGCGGCCAGGAGCTGCTGCGCCAGGCACTGGGCCACATGATCGACATGTTTAAGGAGCCGGTGCGAGCCGTCCAAATGGCCATCGAGCAGCTGCTGGACGAGCTGCGTCGCGTGATGCGCCAGCTGCTGGATCTGCTGGTGCGCATTCAAAGTTATCTCATGGTTATCGGTTAGTCTGGCTCTACCTGTCTCTGTCTCTCCCACTCTCCAAGTGTTCCTGCCTCATTTGCAGTTGATACCTTCAAGGCCTGCGCTGACTGGCTCAAGGCCATCCTGGAGCTGTGCAACTCGGAGCTGGGCACGCCCTGGACGCGTTGCCAGACGGCGGCCAAGCGGGCGATGCTCAAGTGCCGCGCTCGCCTCGGCTTCCTGAAGGCCCTCTGCTACGCCACGAAAATCTTTCTGGCCCTTTGCTATCCTGCCAAGCTGGTGGATGTGTTTTGCGCAGGCGTCTGGGATGGCAGCTGGGAGATCGTGGACACCATACTAGAGCGTGAGTCTATCTCTCTCTCTCTTTCTCTCTTTCGATCTGTCTATTTATGTCTATTTTATCTATTCTTTCCCCATCTCTCTCTCCCTCATCAGGCTACTACGAATTCGTCGCACAGCTGGAAGAAATGTTCGACGTGAGCATCAGCTTCGAGCACCAATTCCACTTCCAGACGAATGCATCCAGGAATCTCTCGGATGTGGGCGACGAGATCATTGAGGACATTAAAGTGCGCATGCGTCCTTTTATGGTCTTCGACAGCTGGCTGGATTTTCTCTGCTGGATCATGGTGCTTAGCATATTTATAAAGTAGGCAGCCATGCTTAATGGACGGACTGACTCGGGGAAGGGACTGACTGATGGGCAATGCAGAGAGAAAACTTTTAGAGTTTCCTCTTTAGGCAGATACAGACTTATTGAAACTAGAAACTAGATTTGACTGGGACTTCATTAGTTGATTAGTCTTGTCATTAACCTCTTTTCTCTTTGCCATTCTCTCCCTCTCTCCCTCTCACACAGATCGATCTACTTCTATCTGCGCTACATGCACAGTCTGAGCTATCAAAACAGATTTCTGACCCGCTCGCTCTATGCCATCGATGCCAAGTGCCGGGAGAGGGGCGCACCGACAGTCATGCCACTGCAGGGCCTGGAGCACTTAAAGTACCGCAAGGTGAGAGCTCTGCAGACATTGATCCACCCATAACTCTAACCTCGAGCATCGCTGCAGCTGGGCAGCATTCGGCTGACTGCCTTGGAGTCTGTGCGGCTGGCCGAGAATGCGACCCTGATGCTCAACACGTGCCTGCAGCTGGGCATCATTTGCCTGGCGGACTACGGCGTCTTCTGGCTGCTGGACATGATCACGTACTACGGCGAGGAGCAGGACGACATCGAGATACCGCCCTTTCTGGACGTGCAGGTCGAGGGCGGCGGCTTCGTGGGCGATGTGATGCGGGGCGTGGCCAATGCCTTCCGGCCGATGTCCCAGCTGCCGCGCGTCAACTCGAAGAGCTGCCTGCCCGAACCCGTGGAGCCGGACTTCAGATACTATATAGCCATCTTGTTGCTCTGCCTGCTCGCCTGGTTCATTGTCTTCGCGGAGCCATATCTGCTGCGCCTGCGCCATGCGATCATGCAGCACTACTATCCGGAGCGAGCCCATGTCCGAGCGGTCTACCTGCACAACAAGATCATTGCGGAGAGAGGTCTGCTCTATAGTTATATACGAATTGGGGGTTGGGTTTATCTGGTTTAGTTAGCTGAATAGAAGAGTCATGAACTAGTTCACTTATTAGAAGATTGAGATTACTGAGATCAAAATTGAAGTCTCACATATATCTCAGTTCTTTCTGTTCATTAAACGAACTATTCTTTAGTCAGTTAGTAGATTTCTAGTTCTACTCCAGTTCAATTTCAGTCTCTCATATACGTATATCCATTACCATCTGATCTATTCTCAATGCTCCTAGTCAGCTTCCTCAAGAAGATGCGTCGCAAGATAAGAGCCACGTTTATGTATCAAAACTCGGACTGCTACAGCTGTTGCTGGAGTTGGATAAGAAACAAATTATGCTGGTTCGTACTCTCTCTCTCTCTCTCACTCTCTCTTACTCTCTCTTACTCACTCTCTCTATATCTTGTTCTTCAGGTGTTGCTGCTGCCTCTGCCTCTCGGGTGGTCCCCGCCAGGAGTCGTGCATACTGTGCGCCCAGCTGTTGAGCTCGTTAGTGTAGTACCTCGATAGCCTCAATTCAAGTCAGTCTCAACCAGGACTACCTACTGCCCTTTACAGCTCGAACCGCGTGCACTGCGACACGCCCAACTGCCGGGGCCTCTACTGCCAGCGCTGCTACAGCGAGTCCAAGCACAAGTGCTGCCTCTGCAGGCGACCCATCGACTATGGCGATCACAGCGACATCTCCGAGCTTCAGTAAGCCTAGCTGTAGACATCGCTGATATCCCTCAGTTGTAACAATAATCGTTTTTTCAGAGACTCCTCCGATGATGCCAACACGGAATCCTATGGCGAAATGCGAAAGAGGATATACTGTGCCAAGTACCGCAGGCAAAAGGACAATAAGAAGCCATGAAGAAGAGGGCGAAGTTGGAGGAAAGGGCACTACACTCATAGCGTTTTATATTGATGCCAGGGCAGCATTTCATTCCTAGTTAATAAGCTATTTAAAGTCGATCTGCATAATAGTTCTTGTATTGTAATCTTTGTTGATATAATCTTACGATTATTAATAAAATAAGGCTTAGTCCATTAACAGACTCTTCCATTCTTGTCTCTCTGAGCTCTTTCCGAAATGTTGTTTACTTTGCGCTAGACTTCATATTCAGAAAGAAAATAAACTGAAATCCATATCACTTCTACAGCCTCAACTCTAAAGTCTAGCCAGCTCAATAAAAATGTCACAATATAGCTTGGATTCATCGTACCAGTCATCATCGGAGGATGTACGTATAGAAGCTGGATCCAGCAGGAAAACAGAGCAGGAGCTCTCAAGCGATAAGCAAGGGCACGACTACGCAAAGAGAGTAATAAACTTTGAACTCCCCATGATTATTCGTCGGCAATGAATTTCAATTACCTCTAGTCCCATTCAGGCTTTGCGCTTAGATATGGCAATATATATTCGCTTTATAGGTCCTTTGAAAGGAACCAAACGGCCACATATTCAACAAAGATGGATTCCAAAGGCAATCGTGAACCAGGTCCCAAATACCGTTCACCCCCGCAAAGAAATTTAATGATCTATGCAATAATTGGCTATATATCGGGCATCATCCTGATCTTGCTCTGGTATCTGTTCCACTATCGCAAGGAGCGCGATGAGCTGAACCTCAAGTGGTTTTGCATTGTGCTGCTCGGCCTGCTGTTCCTGATAATCATCTATAACCGTGCGACCCAGTGCGTAAAACTAGACCTTGCTAGCTGTACTCCATTCACTATTTCTTTACAGATCGATTGGCGTTTTATGTTTGGTCTCCATTTTTGGCTATACGGGGCGCGAGCTATTCATTTCTCTGGCCTTGCTGCTCGCTGTTCTGGGTCCTGTGACGAATATCTTGGGCAATATTGAGATAATGGCGTATAGTTTGTCGTGTGGCCAAACGCTGTTGAGGGCCGCCCTGACGCCCATGCACGAGATCATGGGCTCCCCCGTCTACGTGATCGAGCAGGCGGTCTACACCTGCCTGAGCCAGGTGCGAAATCTGATGGATCGCCTGGACCGTGCACTGCGCAGCATTGAGGAACTTATTTTGCAGCTCTGTAAGTGAGATCCTCTATAGCCGTATGGCGCTAATGCTTCATCATTGACTCCGAACAGACTCGGGTTATCGGAGCTGCGATCATTGGCTGATGCACCAGCAAAGCTTCTTTGAGAACCAGATGGGCTCGCCCTACGATCGGTGCATGGGCGCTGGCATGATCAGCGTGCAGGACTGCAAGGCGAAGTTCAAGGAGCAGCCGTCCGTCTGTGCCCTCGAGAAGCACATCGAGTGGTTCTGCTCGAACCTGAAGGATGTGCCCAGCTTCTTTGACGTGAGCCTGAAGGAGCAGCAACGGATTGTCGATCAGGTCTTTAGCCGTAAGTCCGAGTCCAGGGAAGTGAGAGCTCTCTAGCATTTGCACTCTGTTCGCAGGGCCCATGGACATGTTCGGAAAGATCCGCGCCATGTTCGAGGTGAGCATTACGTTCGACCATAGCCCCAAGTCGGATGAGACTAGCGGCGCCTCGGACAGCGATATCGGACAGAACATCGACGCAGACTTCGATCGGCATATATTCCTCTTCGTCTACCTCTGGCTGGCGGCCATGCTGAGCATGCTGATCGTGCTGCTGGTGCTGCACTCGATCTACTTTCACATCAACTACTTGGACAGCAATCACTATCGCAACTACTATTTGACCAAGGACTTTTTCGACATCAACAAGGAGAAGCCCAGCGGCTTGACGGAAAATCTCCTGCCCCTACGACCCACCGAGCGGAAGACCTTTGTCAGGGTAATTGGTTGACAGTTTGTATCCATCGAATACTGGCCTCAGTTTCCCTTTGCAGCTGGACTCGTGGCGCCTCTTGCCCTGCGAGACGCGTCATGCCCACGTTTCCGTAGTGCTTCTGCTCATTATTAGCTTCCAGCTCTTCACCATTTGCGTATTCGACTATGGCCTATCCTGGATGCTCGCTAATTTGACCTACCACCTGCACCAGACAGCCGAGCTGGAGCGTGAGCTCTCATGAATCTTATGCCTGTCTCAGCTATTTGACTTCTGCTTTCCTTAGCACCCGAGTATACGAAAGTTGTGATTAGGAGTGGTGGATTCATCGCTGACCTCTTGCGTGACTTTGTGCACGCCTTTGAGCCCTTGAGCAAGAACCTCATTGTGGACATTCAACATTGCTTGCCAATGCCCAGGCCACCAAAGTTTTTGCGCTACTGGGAGATTATGATGCTGTGCCTGCTGGCCTGGCTTCTGATCATCGGCGAGCCAATCAGTCATCGCGTGGGCCACAAGATCATGTCCATGTTCTACCCAGCCAATGGGCGACGTCGTGCTGTATTGCTGCACGAACGCCTGAGCTATGGCAGAGGTAGAAACTCTTACCTATCTGCAGTCGATCAATCCGTTCTTATTTCCTCTCCTATTTCCCTCTCTCAGTCGTCTTTATGCGTAAGGTTAGGTGGCGGGCGCAGTTACTTAACTTTTACGTCCCGGATAACTGCAAGTGTCTAACGCAATTGATAGCCAAGATGAGCGGAACCTTGTACAGGTGCGTGAGTGGCTTATATATATTATAGATCATATAATCTCTTGATATTCTCCTGCTAGACTCACCAAGGGCTACCTCGGCTCCTATGAGGGCAAGTACTGTCTTCTCTGCAAGTCAAGACTGATCTAGTGAGCAGGATCGTAGCTTTCTTCCATTTAAGCCACTTTACAGTATAAAATCTTCTCTGCTTGCAGCGGAGGTTTCGTCGTGTGCAAAACGCCCAACTGCAGGGGCATCTTTTGTGAGTTGTGCTTCCTGGACTTGGATTCCGAGTGTCTGGTGTGCTCTCTGCGTATTCGTTTTGACCACATCGTGAATATAAGCGATGTTGAGTGAGTATGAAGTCGAATTGTATATGTGTATGTGTGTATACGATCTATGATCTGTTGCAGGGACTCATCGGATGCTGAAAGCGTGCATAAGGCTTCGCGGCCTGATCCTAATTATGTCATTTACTAAAGCATTATTAAAGACAATTTTCAATTGACAATGAATTTTCAATACACGTAGTTAGAGGCAAAGAGTCTTGATTGACAAAGAGATTTTAAAATAGATTAGTCGATCGGAACTGTTTCTCCTCTTAGGCATCTAGTAATAGGACTCTTGGCTCAATAGTAAACTCCCCCTCTTACTGTTATATATACATACCTATATATCTCTGGCAGAATCTAGGCTATATCAAGTAGTGCGACCGTGCGACACTTTCAAACTCTCCCTCTCTCTCTCTATCAAGCCACGATCAGCTCGTGAGCTCTCGTCGTGCCTTGTCGTGCTTCCCCCGTCCATCTCTAGCACAGCTCGCACTGCATTTCTCTTTGGCAAGCGGCAAAGCATCTTTCTTTTTTCTCTGCGCTCAGCCATCCAGCTGCAGACCTTACTTGGAGCTGGGAATCTCAGCGATTCTGATGAATCGCAGCTTTTATTTAGCAAAAATGACATTGCGTCTGGCTCATCGGCCGGCCTTTAGGCCCGCTCGCCGCCGGCTGGGACTTTGTCATGGCCATCTATAGCTACTGTCAGCTCGTTTGTCGCCTTGTCAAGGCGCTCGCTTGGCCCCGACGAGTGTCCAGTGGGCCACAGCACTTTGTTTTCAATTTGTGTCTGGGCTGGGCTGGTCTGGGCTGGTCTGGTCTGGCTGGGCCGCGCCCCCTTTTCAGTGGCTGGACATTGCGGGCATTGCTTGGCGCACATGTGGGCAACAATTAAATGTTCATTAAATGCGACAAGCACGACAAGCCTCACAACAACAATTAAGTCGGACAAGGATTGGCTATCTGCTGATGATGACATCCTCAAAGCGATGCGACCGAATCAGAGACCCAGACCGGGTCCGGCTTGAGGAATGTGCTGTGTAATTTACAGCCATAAGCGATGGTGGTCCATCCCCCACTCTCCCCTTTCTCAGCACCGTTCTCTATGGCAATCCCTCTCTTATTTATGAGCCACAAATTTTGACATTTATTTCTATTTTGGGCAAACACATATAAAAACTGTAACACGCTTTTTATCTCAGCGGTCGGCGTTTGATCCGTCTCCATACCACATTCTATTCATCTCGCCCATTCGGGCTCTCTAATAAATTCTCTTAATAAATTCTCTGTTCTCTCTCCCATGCTAATGTGTACACAAGTGTTTATTTGTTATTTAACACCCGGAGAAACCACACACTGACCACCATCGTCGGCATTCGTTGGCATTCGTCGCTTGACATTTAACCACACCCGAAGAGCTCGAAGAACTCTCGCTCGGCGGGTCATCGTGTTTGCCCTAGGGCTTATGCGATTGTGTTCTTGGGTTACCTGCTCGGTGGCCGTAACCTGAGCTCTTCTCTTGCGGAACTGTTCAACAAGCCGACTGACTATCCAAGGCATCAACTGATCCAGTTGCAAACCGTTATTAAACAATATTTAAGGGTTGTGAGTATGATCGAAGGCTTTAAGAGTTTTGTGCTTTGTTTGCGGTTCGCGTGAAATGAATACCTTCAGCTCGAACTTGCCAAGTCCTTAACTCTTTTGTGGCCGAGATGTCTTACTTGTTGAGCGAAGTAGTGAGAGAGAGAGAGGGCTTACCGTAAGGAGAAAGGGTAAGGAAAATGGAGGAGTTTTGGTGATTTGATAAGGAAATACCTGAAAAGCTTGTAGGGCATGCGTGATAAGTAATCTAATAATGCATTATAGCATCTTCTTATGAGTAGCCGCACATCCTTGGAGTTATGGGCCCTAGGCAGTTATACTGATACCATTTAATAAACCTTTTGATATAAGCCTCAAATTCAAGATTTTATTTATAATGCTAGACATTGTTTGGACAACACAGTTAGGTCCTTACAGCCTTCTTATTGGGATAGCCGAAGAAGCCGATGCTCTTCAGCTCAATGAACAGCTCCTGATCGTTGCCAATGGCCCTGTAAATGGCCTTCTCCATTTCATCGTACTGAAAATGTGGTGCGAAGGGCATGTCGTTGAGGGCCTCAAACAAAACGTTGCCGCGCTCATTGCCAACGACCAACACCGTGCCGCTATTGGAGAATCTGCAGAGAGAGGAAGAGAGTGAGAGAGAGTAGAGAGTAGATTACAGGGTATTGAGTGTCTCATACTGAGCTATTGTGTTGTAGGAGGCGTCCATGTCGTGCTTGCCCATGGGCTTGAGTATGTTGCGACGCAGATCCCAAATGCTGCACGTATTCCGATTGACAGACACAATAATTGTCGAGTTGATGGGACTCCACTTGGCCCAGTGAATGGGCTGGAAGTCGTCGAGCAGCTCGATCAGCGGTCGGGTAATGCCATCCACCCAGATGCGCACGTACCTAAGGGAGGGAAATCGAGTGGGAGAATGAGTGAGGTAGAGCTAGATGAGTGATTCACTGATGCGTGGCCTCTACCAGTCGTTGCCGCAGGTGAGAAAGAGTCTGGGCGACCAGGGCGAGAACTCCATGATGTTGACGGCGCCGTCATGGCACTTGAGCACCTCCAGATATTGGTGCTGGTAGTTGATGGAGCACTTGTGTATGCAGCCCTCGTCGGTGAGGATGTAGTAGATGTCGTTGTCCACCGGGTGCGTGGTAATGGAGAGTCCTTGCGGGTGCCTGTTGGCGGCGACGGTCATGGTCGGGGAGATGGGCACGTGTATGCCCTCCGGATGACCCTCGATGCGCTCCAGAGTCATCTGGGTGAAGCCCAGGAGATAGGGACTCTTGCCCAGGTGGAAGCGTGTCACGGAGCCATCCTGCGACAGGCTGAGAAACGGATCGATCTCGCCCACATCGTCGTCGCCGACCTGCTTCAGCCAGCGTATGGCGACCACGGGCGAGCAGCCCGGCGAGGTGCTGCGCTGGGAGACGGCAATGGGCATGTTGGTGTCGTCCGCCACATCCCTCACCTCCACGCAGCCGTCGTACATGCCGATGGCGATGAGCGACGGCAGGTAGGGCGAGAAGCACAGGGCTGTGACGGGCGTCTTGTAGTAGTAGGCACGCTCCGGCTCGCCCGGATTCTTGATGCTCCACACGAACACGTCACCGGTGGAGGGCACATGCTGGGAGGAGAAGGAGAACAGGCCGTAGCCAACGGCCACAATGTCGCTGTTGGCGTAACAGAAACTAATATCGCTAACCGCCTTGCGGTCGTCGTTGACCTGGCTGGGCAACAGGCGGAAGAGGCCCTTCATCGAGTACTTGTACTGGACCTCCGTGGAGCTGCGATTCGGCTGCTGAAAGTTGCGGAATCGCTGCATGCCCGAGGTGTAGAAGTTGCTGGAGAGAGTGCGTCCGATGAAGAGTATGGCCTTCTTGAAGACCGGATGCTTGAACAGCTGCTGGGTCACCGAGCGCGCCTTGTTCCGCTCGTGGACCTCCTCCTCGAGGGCGATCGTGGTTCGGGGCTCCGCGCCGCCCGGCGGGCCGGTCTGGCTGATCATATTTTGCGTCATCTGGGTCTGCTTGCTGACCACGCCCTGCAGCGTGTCGTACATCTCGAAGTTGGAGACGTACGAGCCCACGGTGGCGTGACTCACGTAGATCGTATTCACGGCCCGGCTGTTGGTCAGGACTACCTCTGTCTGGGCATCGTTGTCGGACCGACGGCGCACCTTGCCCTTGCCGACGGTGAGGTAGTCGTAGAGGCGATTGTCCGCCTCAACAGCGTTGCCCTGCTCTGTGCCCTTGGCCACAGTCGAGTTGATCTGCGAGTGCAGCTCGATGAACTCTGATTTGCGTATCGTCACTTTCACAAAGGACTTTGTGAAGGGCACGGGAATGTGCGCCGGCTGCTCCTCGTCCTTGTGAACGCCCGCCGGATCAAAGATGATTGCCTCATGGAGAATCTAGGGCGAGAGAGTTATGGGTAGGTGGGGCGAGTTAGCTCTTAGCTAGATCTTACGCCACTGATGAGCTCATCCATCGACTGCTTATTGCCACCCACACCGCCCCGCATGCTCGACCTGGTCTTCGAGCGCAGCATGCTGCCCCGCGTGTGATACATCTGCATCGTGGCTATGTTGTGCATCAAGTGCAGGTTGAACTTCATGAACTTGTCGGTGTACTGCGACTCGGTCAGGGCATTGGGCGTGTAGTCCACCTCCTCGCCATCGACGGTCTCCTTCACCTGGGGGCAAGTGATTAGGATTTATGTGAGCTGCAGTGGTGTGTCTCGCCAAGTCACCTTGAACTGCGAGCGGTAATCAATGTTCGCATTGACCTCCACCGCATAGTAGTGCAGATCGCGCTTCTTCGTCACAAGTGCCGTTGACGATGGATCGTGGGCGACCATCACGGACCGCTTGAAGGTCTTGCGGTCGACATAGCTGGCGCTCTTTAGGTTCGAGTCCATTTCTCCCAATTTCGCCCAGTTGTTCAAGTCTCTCAATCTGCTGGAAGTCTAGTCAAAGTTCGAGTTCAAAGTTGATATTCGTTTGGAGAGACTCGATAGAGAGACTTCAAAGTGAACTCAGTTGGCAGTCGGTGAGTCGGTGCGCATTTCTAAAGTTTTTTTATTGAATCTCGTGGAGTTCTCCGCATTTGATTTCGGCTGTACGAACTTCCCCTGCGCTGTGCATTAGATAAAAGCCAGATAAAGCTAACACTTCGCCCTGGCTAACAACCACCGGCGAAGGACTCGGCGCTTCAGTAACAGTTGAGCTCGCGCGCCGTGCGACAGCAAGGATTTCCTAGCACACGTAACACGTAACAGAGCTAAAGCGGAATTGACTTTGACGTAAAGTTTGTGTTGAAGCAACGGCATATACATACATACATACATATATGTATGTGCGTATATACATATATTTCGATCTAATTGATGTGGTGTTAGACATAAGCTAAATCCAAATAGCAGCTAATTACGAGCATGTCCATTGCACAACAGCAACAACAACTCGAATTGGCATTGCCTTCAATGGATTGCCAAAGTGAAAACCAACTACCAGAAAACTCAATTAGGAATGTTGCAAAAACAGCGGCTCAGGCAACAGCGCTGGCCATGCCACAGCCTGTGGCAGCAGCACCAACAGCCACAGCCACTACTCCAGCAGCGAGCTCGAGTTCCACTGCGAGTGGAGCTCTGGCCAAGCAACAGCCGACGCAGTACGTCATAAATTCAGTGGCAATGCACGCAAAGGCAACCACCGCCGGCCTCATCTCGGGCGGCACGCTCCATCTGCATCGAGCGAGGAGTGCGCAGGTACGTGAAATATGACATTCGTTGCAATGAAAGTTCAGCCGCACACGCGGATGCACTTCCACGTCGAACAGCACGAGGTGTGCTCAATGCAAATGAACAGCAATTATTTACAGCCGAGCTACAGCTACATACATATATCCGCTTTGCAATGGCCATGCGGGGTATATTGGTTTTGTAACAGCTGACGGAGGCTGATGGAGGCGTGGCAGGTGGCAAAAGCTGTGCTGAACTGAGTTGATATAGGCTGTCCTCTAATCTTATCTCTGTGTCTCTCCTACCAGCTTATACTTCGTCTATCGTACAATATCATATATCCCTCTCTCTTTTCCTCCATTTTACGTCTGTTTATAGACAGCATCTAAAGCGCCGTAAGTCGTGCCTGAAGTTCTTCTGCAGTATGCAGGGTATCTGCTAGGTGAGCACTCCCGTTAAGATACTCCCGCTTTGAGTTGTTATCGAAAATGTACATAAAGTTATATACATATGTATATCTATAGTTTCCCATATATCTATCTATTAGAATACACGTAATAGCTCTGTCTGATATCGCGTCATATAGTATCTAGAGTATCTCTATAGTTTTCCTCTGCGATTTCCATGCAAGCCCATTGAGCCACCCCACTCTCTCCACATTCATGTTCAATGCAATGTGGACGAGAGTGAACACAAAAGCGAGGCATACACAATGCCCAGCTCCAGCTCAAGGATATATACATACATACATATCTGTATGTACATATATGTGTAAATATATATGTACATGTGTGTGCATGTAGTTCCGTGTATAGATACCTAGCCACAGTCCAGGGTGCGTAACGTAAATTTGTGAATCTCTGTTGTTTTTTTGTTGCCTTCCTTTTTTGCCGGCACCGGCAGTCGATGCCGTCGTCGTCGTCGTCGTCGTCGTGTCTGTCCTGTCCCAGGCCCTCGCTGAATGGGGCATGCGTGTGAGCCTGCGCTGGAGAGGCCGACGATGCTGGCGATGCTGGCAAGCGTCGTCATAGCCATGTTATGTAAACATTGAAAGGGGGCTTAGAGCGGGCGGCCGGCTGATGACGACAGCAGAAAATCAACCGAGGCTACGCAGCTGCCAATGCTGAGTGCCTGATGCTCGATGGAGTTGGCCGGGCTTGGATGCTGGCTGGCCATGGCTGTTCGACAGTTAGAAATAAGTGCTGCGGTTTTTACTGCGCCACCGCCGCTGCTGCTGCTGCTACTGCTGCTGCTGCTGCTGTATCTGATGCTGCTGTCAAAGTCACGTCATTCATCAGATGCGCTGTGATGCGAAATGAATTTGTTGACGCCATTCAAAGCGAATTTATGATTAGGGTGGGTGCTATATAGCTACAGCTATACACATACACACATACACATACACATCAGTGTGCGTGTGTGTGCCTTGGCTGTTTGGGTGGTCCAGCATCTTAAGACATTGTTGGCTTCCACATTTGCATTTGCCCACTTTTGCTGGCTGGGCCAAAGTTATGCAAAGTTTTCGTTTTACTTCCTCGTGGCAAGTAAAGAAAACAGTTTTGCTCCCTGGAAAACTTTGAACGCGTTTCCTGGGTGGTGGCTGCGACTTGTTTATGTTTGCTTTCAATTTTATCCCTGACATCGTTTGCATCCTTTTTGTTTGGGCTTTCGATTACGGCGTTTTTTTTTTTTTATGTTCTGCTCAATGCCAAATCGTGTGGGTGGGCGGCCGTTGTCCTTGCCCGCTGGCGTGTGTCCTGCCCGCTGTCAGCCTTGCACTTGCCCGCAATTGAACTTCACTTTTGGGGTTGTTTCGCCCGGCTGTGCTGAGCTCCCATTCAGCGATTTGGCATCCCTTTTGCTGAATTTATCTGAGAGCTCAAATGCTCTCTCTCTCTCTCTCTGTTTATAGCTCTCAGTATCTGTGGGCTTGCCCTTAGCCAGGGTTTGCTCTCCTCTGGCCTCTCTTGCTTCGGGTTTGGCCCCACTTGTGGTTGCCTTGCATCTTGGACTCGTGTTTGTTTTGCTTTGGCATCGTCTCAAGGGGTTAATCAACCTTCTTCGAGCTGTAACTGAAACTGGCAAAAAACAATTGAATTCATGAACTCTTCTTCTCTTCAGAGAATTCATAAAGTTAGTTTCTAAGTGGATTTATGAACATACGTGACTTTAGTTTACAAGAGTTGATTGAGTGTCTTATGAAGAGCATCTGAGCATATCATATTCATCTGCTATATGTTAAAACCTATGTTATACATTTAAAAGCGTTGCTCTTATACCCTTTGAGAGCTTATTCAACGCCATTTGCATTGTTGTTTTCATCCTATTACAGCACTGCAGACTGAATGAACTTAATTGTCCGTTGCACTGAGTGAGCAGTGCGAATGAAGAGCGCACAGGAATTATAATTGCTGTGCTCTGAATTGTCATTGTATTAGTGAGAATGCCGGCTTAGTGCAGGCGAGCGCCTAGAAACACAAACAATGGCAGCGCTGCTGGCAAAATTCACTCACGAGTTCATTGCCTCTATACTATTGGTCGCAATGCTTTTGATCCCGTTACCTGTGCTCTCATGCAGCCGAAATCGTGAGTGAGCTGTGCGAATGGTGAGCACAAAGGAATTGTAATAGTTGTGCTCTGAATTTTCATTGTATTAGTGAGAATGCCGGCTTAGCGTAGGTGCGCGCCTAATGAGGCAATTTAGTCAGTCAGTGCGCGTCTGTCCTGTCGATCGGTTGTGTTCTGTGCGCATGCTTCTTAAATAGTTTCCTAGTCAAGTTCATTTAACTGCAGTACGTTTAATACTTTCATAGTGCAGTGTGTGAGTGTGTCATAAATCACTTCAACACTCGTCTTCCCCTTTTAAATTAACTATCAGCCGAGGACGTGCTGTTCAATTATTGCTACCAAGCTTATTTCACTACCAGCGAATTGGCGCGTATTCAGTTTGTATAAGAAAAGAGCGGGAGAGAGCGCAAGTGAGTTGTATAAGAAGAGAGCGGGAGAGAGCGCAAGTGAGTAAAATAGAAGCTCTTCTCAGAGTATGTACATATGAAAGCACACGCATTGATATGTAAAAGACATTTAAATGGTGATTTAACTTAAATATATATTAAGCAGTTATACTCATTATGCATATTGAATGTGGGAGCATACATATGGAGTTACTGATCTTATACTACACACTTTGTTGTGAGTATGGCGGCAATTTCAATATGCACGCCATACAAAGAAGTGAGTTGGAGGGAGGGAGAGGGAATGCAAATGAAATGTACCCAGGCTGCATATGCGTATAAGTATGCATGTAGAAGAGACTTCATTGTGACTGTGTTGGTGTTATTGTTGTTGATTGTTGATCTTATATTACGCTCATACTGCTATTGCTTTGGCGCCAATTCGAAGATAGGAAATGACTTTTTTTGCTTATCTATAAATACCAATCGAACTATTATGATGGACTGCAATCTTTATTGACTTGTCTGATCAAGTATTTAGCTATTTATACAGACTTTGATTTATGAGTGGCCCAATGCCAAAATATTTCTGTAAAGTCAACAAAAACTGCGTCAAATGCAATTTTGTGCATATGTGTGCGTGTGTCTGTGTATGAACGGTCATTGAGCTTGAAGTGGAAGTCCATGGCAAATAATTCAAAATCCACTTCAGACTGAAATATTGTGCATGGCAAACATTTCGGGGTCATAAATTGAAATGCATGTAAGCATATTTGCCTGTTGACCACGCCTCCACTCCACTCTCCCTCCCTGCTTATCCTCAGTGTGTGGCGCTAATGGAAGACGCCGAAGCTCTCTGGCTGCCTGCATAGCTGGCTGGCGCCAACATTTTTTGCTGTCGCACTGAAAATTATGAGCGCTTGCTGTGAAAATTTGCATAAAGTCCAATGAAAACACAGAGAGAAAGACAAGAAGAAAAGAAAAGAAACATAAAAGACGAGTGAAAATGCATTTTAGAGAATACAAACGGCGAAAGCAAGTGGAAATGCACAGCATGAACTGAAGAATTTATTTGTACGTGTTGTTAATTCCTTAATTTCTTTACCTGGCGGCATTCACTAGAGGAAAAACAAATTTTCCTCACGTCATGTGAAATTCTTGTGCCCAAATTTTGATGTTGATTACGTGTGGCACATTCAAGAATTCTTGCCTCAAGTTTCCTTCTCTCTGTTTGTTGACCGAAAACACCATTTGATTACATAATAATTTCAATTGCAGTTTGGGAAATGCTTTTCCCAGTTTTCCAGCCGACGACGACCATCTAGGACAGCTGCCATAAATTTAGCTGGAGATCTGCCGCTGAATGCGCTAATCAGCGCTGTCAATCGCTGCAGATGCTGGATGCTGGATGCAGAAGCAACAGCCAGAGATCCAGCACCGCTATATACCATGTATATATAGAGATGCATCTGCAAGATATTTCGCCGCCTGGCAAATTGTTGGGGCATGCAGCAGCAGGCGGCATGGTTGCTCCACAAAAATATCTCACGCATTCCTGCAACGTTTTTCTTTCGTTTTTTTTTTTCTCTTTTTCGGTTAATTAATTTATGCAGTTGCCCCGAGATTTTCCAGTGCAGATTAAGCTCGATGGGGGCATTTAATAAATTGCTGTTAAATTATAGAAGATGCGACAAACAGAAAGAGAACCAGATTTATGGCAGCCGACGCCACTGAGCTTTGATCGGCGACCAGAGTTGTCACCTTTTATGAATATCATTAGTATATATGTAGATTATCTAGAGTTGTCGTCACAGAGATGGTAGATTCATGGCTCTCACATCCACAGCTCCGCTTCGATTACCAAGCAGGGTTGTCACCTTCAATGAATATCATTAGGCATTATTATTTAGAGTATGCAGAGTTGTCCCATTTATATACTTATAACTGCAATACATTAATGTTAAGCTTCCTTGTGCGTCATTTTAATTTGCTTGCAGGGTTGCCACCTCTCTCGCATAACACTTAACAGTATCATGCAGATGAGGCGCCGCATTTAGCCAAAACTCTGACCCATAAATCGGAAAATATGCCAGCTGGCTGCGCTAATGATTCGAATCGAGATCTTTATTTTTTATTTTTGATATCTTTTGGCTAGGGGCGCCCACGTCTTGGCCCCGGGTCCCCGTTTCTTTTTGGGCTGTGTCTCATCGAATTTGTAGCTTGCGTTTATTTCCGATGCTCGCGCTGACCTTATAAATCATGGCAGGGGCATCAAATTTGTACGCAATCAAAAGATTTCCATCCATAAACTTTTCATTTATAAATATTTTTTTCAGTTTGTTGCTTTTTTTTCTGATTTTCCAAAAATCTAAACATAAATTTTTGATTTACGCAATGGGCGCGGGCGGGCGCCGTATTTCGTTGATTTATTGCCAACAATTTCAACAGCCATCCAGTGATTTGGTCTCTTAGACAAATTGGTAAAGACAGCCACAAACAAGTAAATGCGCCCTGGGCGAGAGGAGATAGTCTGACTAGGAGATACCCTGGATCCAGCACAGAGTTGATATTTCAATACAAATGGGAACCTCAACATGGAAAGACGATTAGATGGAGATGACTATATTGAGGCAATACGTTTTCACGATCAATATACCCCGAAGTTCCACCTTCGTTGGGTATAAAATGATGCAAATTGACATGATGTTGGTCGGGCTGGGGTTTTCTGGTCTGCCATCGATAATCGTGTAAAAGTTTTTATTGGCCAATTAGCTTAAATTTTTATTTGATTATTGCAGCCGCGAGCTGGACGAGATTTGTTTATTGTTGTTGGCTTAAATATCTATTGAGTTGATGGCAGCAAAGGCAAACGTATTTTTTTTTTGTTCAGCTTTTTGTGATGCCTGTCTAGCATGCGTTTATCCAATAATCCCATATTTATGAGCCATATAAACTCGAATAGCTTGGTGTATTATCATTTGTGATATTATGCACTGCATATCATTTGTCTGAGTAACCTCGTTTGGCTCATAATCAAATGATATCACAGTAATAATATTTATCTTTCGCCATTACCATTTGATTCAGTCTGTGACAACATTTGATCTTAAGCAAGTAGGACTGCAGACGCACATATAATGAATAAGAACATATCCACTTTGATAACAATATATCAATATTATATATTATCATATATTGTTCAAATATATGCTGAAATCTTGTTCAGCTCAGCCGTCTTAGGATCGAGTTGAGTATAGATTCAGCTCTTGAAACCCTCTCTATAAAAGCATATGAATATATCTTTATTCAGCCTTGGATGTTTATGAAAATATTTTATTTGGCAAGCTTATCTTTAATATGAATTCCAGGGAAATATTTACGAAACCAGTTGAAAATTTCGCTTATCAAGTATTTGTGTTTGTTTCTTAACTTTGCGATATATATGTATATAGATATTTGCTCAAGGGTGCTGCAAAATACATTGCATACTCTTGCCTGTTATGAAAGGGGTATATTGGTTTGGTTTTGGTCTCTTTTTTAGTTATCCGAATGAAAGCAAAGTATCTTGGATTTGCATTAGGCAGAAACATTCTCAGACTCCCATTAGAGACTCATATTACACCTATGCCCATAGTCTCTGAACGAGTATTGTGTAGTCTGTCTCGCTCAAAGTTCTTGCTTGATTTGTGTTTTTTTGCCAACTTGACAGTTTATGAATTTATTTGTATTTTGTGGAATTCTTTGCTGGAAATTTATGAGCTGAGAGTGGGCCACAGACGAGATGGATTTTCCGCTCTAAACGTAAAATTCCATATAACTGTATATATGCACATTTACTTTGAGTTATATATCTAATCTTATCGGAGCTCTCGCATTAACCTCTCTGTTTATTTATTTCGCATTTCTGCGCGAATATTTTATATAATGCGAATCGTATAGATAGAGTGGGCTTTATTTACAATCGTCGACTTTGATAAGATATGAGCGAGCATGTATGTATATCTATATATGACCGTATATTGCGAAGATAACTTTAACTTTTTCGTGGAATTTGTGCGTTGTGCAATCTATATAAATAGACCATATATATAGACCATATATTTATAGATGCAGATGATTGGCCTTATCTGATGCTCAGATATTAGACTTGTTTACTAGTTTTTGCGCTAAAAATATAAACAAATCAATCATAAAGGCAACGCCAGACAGATGAAAATGAAAATGAAAATGTGGCTGCCCATGGCTGATTGATTTATTTAGTTGATGGCTCGACTGCATCATCGGTGTTGCGCTATCGACAGCCTTGATTTCAGCGCCTTTTTTTGACGCAATCAATCGGCACCGTTGTGTCTGCAATAGCTGATAGCGTGTGATAAGATGCAAGGTGTGATAATATTCATTAACGCCCTGCCTGGCTTACTCAGCGTCACGAGAACTTCCGCCCCATGAAATTCGCAGGCTTGACGTCAATGGCGAAACTTTGCTTACATCAATTGTAATCGATTTATGCCAATTGCTCGCGCGGAACTCGGCTGACTTAATTTGCGCCTCAAATTATCAATTTAAATCATTGACTTGGGTCGTTGATCTAGATAGCGAAAGAGTGCAGAAACTTGGCTCTCTTGCAAAGGGCGGCAAGTGCGAGAAGTTGTTCGTGCTCTTGAGGCGTTTTGTGATTGGCACAGGAAATGTGTCATGCATAAAAGTCAAATAACAGTTAACTCTAAAGCTATGAAGCATACGCTGTTGATAAGTATTAACAGCCGGAAAGTCTATGACTATATGACTCTGCGCTCCATGCCTCTTCAGCCTGAAGTTCACCTGCTGAAAAATCTTGATATATGTGAGAGGGTTGACTGTTTTGGGACTTGTTTTATCAATTGGCCAAGTCTTGTCGATCAGCAACAAACTAGGCTCTTGACTATGTCACATGCTGGCCATGGGTATTATGGATTACCTATCAAGTTGCCCGAATGTTGACATTTTCTTCATTACATTTTCTGCAGAGTAAGATTATTGGAGTAATATGGTTTGTTGTGATTGGTAAAGACAACAGCAATATCATATAGGTGCTACTAGAACTTGCTTGTATTATAAACTGCTTAGAGTTGTAAAAACTCCATAATAGTTATCCAGGTATATATGGAATGCTTCAACCGCAGCACATCAGGCCTGTTCGATTTTATGAATGTTCTATCATTATCGGAATGCCTCATCTACAAGGAAAACAATCTGTTGAGCGACTCATTTTCAATTGGCGCTGGTTCCCAGGCATTTAGACAGCATCCTGAATGCTCCACGCTGGGGTCCACATGGCCCCATCTGAGTCATGCAGCAGCAGCCAAGGCGAATGCTTTGCATCTCGACTCTCGTCTGTCAACTTGCAACGCGGGCACAAACAAAGCGCATTGATTGCAATTACGCGGCAAAAGTGTCGGACACGCACAATTGATAAACGGAGAAGAGGAAGAAGCTGAAGCTGAAGAAGAAGTATAATATCGAAAAGTAAATAAAGTTAACCAAGGGAAGTGAGTTGTTGGCAGTAATTGCAAGCGCTGCATCTGTATCTGAATCTGTATCTTTAGCTGTATCTTTAGCTGTATCTGTAGGTGTTGTATCTGCTGTTGCTGTTGTTGCATTGTTCGTGGTTGTCACTTGAAGTGCTTGCAACACTTTCTCAAGAATGCCAGCAATTGTGACGCAAGCAGGCAGCCAGGCGGCAGCAAGCCAACTTGCTACAATTGTATCTTGTATCTTGCGGACACGAAAAACAACTTTCGATAGCAAGCGAGCATTTTGGGCCACTCGCGACACTCGATACCCGACCCGACTTGTGCAGGCATCATGTGCGCATCTGATGAAGTTGTCTCCGTCGACTTTTGGCTGCCGCGTAACAGTAGCTCAAGAATGTTTATTCTCGGCAAAGTATCCGCTGTACGAGAGCTGCGAGGCATTGCCTCCTGCAGCGCCGACGCGCTCTTCGCTCGTCTCGGCGCTGACTGCAATTACCGCAGAGTCAAAGTCGTTGCTCGATTTGTAACCGAATCTTTTGTTGTGTTGTGCGCCAGGCCAGTGACTCGGCCCTGGCTGTGACTTGATTCTGGTAAGTCATAAAGTTTCATTGATGAAACGGGACAAGCCAGACGGACAGACAGACAGATAGACCAGACCGAACCAGGCCAGATCAAAAACGTCCCCAGCCCAGACTCACTCTGACCACAACTCGGCCGATGAATGAATGTGTAAAGTGCATGTTGAATGAATGTCCGACTGTCCGACTGTCCGAGTGTCCCGGAGAGCACATATTGCAACCGTATGCTGATTTCAACACTTTGTACTTTCCGCTGTGAAGAAATTGTTTAACCCAATTCGAAAAGACGATGCGACGCGACTCCTCTTCACTCCTCTCATCTCGTCTCGTCTCGTCTCTTTTCTTCTAACAGCAAACAACTTTTATGGCCGGGTCATTGAGTGGAGTGTTTACTGTGCATTCCTGTAGTCATTTAGGGATACTCGCCGCGCTGCCACCAAGTCGAGTGCATTTTCTTGGAATTTTCATAGTTTGTGATTCTTGGCGGACCTCTTCTAGCTCATTTCGGTTTTTGTTGTTTTTTTGTTTTTTGTTTTTGCTAACAGAAATAACAGACACTCTTGGCTGCAGATCGCATTCTTGGCCATTGCGCCTCATTTATATATGTGTAGAGTTGAGTTTAGAGTGTCGATTGCAGTCATAAAACAATGAAAAAGTAAAAACTTTCATGTCATCCCTGACAACGTTTGAAACTCTTTTAAAGTGCTCG
Organism: Drosophila navojoa; assembly: GCF_001654015.2. The sequence continues at coordinate 221,516 of NW_022045943.1, forward strand.
AGCGTCGATGGAGTTTTTGAATGCCTAACGGATAGTGTGACTCATGAGTCAGCAAACAATAAATCTCTGAAGGCTATAAAGGTGATCTATTGGGTAAGAGGTGTATCTACAGATGGAGTTACGGATTGATTTACTTGTGTACGAGAGCAGATATTTCAGAAAGGCTTTCAAAAACGATTTATTGGGCAAGAGGAGCTTACACTTTCGAGTCGCTCGTCGAGTCGGAAGTAAAGTAGATATGGGTTGGGCGGCAACTTGAGTGATTGTTCTTTGTGAGATCATAAAGTTTATTTCCTATTTCATGCTATGTTCTTGAAGCAACGCAGGGAAACTTTCGAAGTTTATGTAACTCACTTTATGATCGGATTTTAGGGCCATGACTCAGTAGAAGATATAGATAAACAAAGTTTCTACATCTGACTTAATGCTGAGTTCTTTCTTTTCCACATAATACCAGACATCTTAGGCCTTAACTCTCTTTGTATATATTTTATATATACAATACAATATAATACTCTCTCACACCTAGAACTTAACTAAACTGACTTTGGGCTATAGTTCGCAAACAGTTTCAGGCTGTCCTTGTTAGCTCTACTCCTCATATATTCTGCACTTAACGAAACTTTAGATGTTGCTGAAGTTCTTCTCCTCGTCTGCCTTCGCTTCAATGGGCTCGGGCACTTCCATTTTGCTTCATTGATATACGAGGCAGGCAGGCAGCCCAGCCTTTCGCAGCACAAAAACAAAACAAAAATCTGCCATGTCAGCAAATTGAAATTCAATTCTTATTTCCAGCTGGAGTTGGGATGCTTCGCTGGCAGCGCTATCGAGGCAAACTCCCCCGCACAGAGTCGCAGTCTCAGCTTCAGCTGCTGCTATATCTTTTGTTTATATCGTGGCATTTGTTTTCGGCTGCGAAGTTTTGTATCTCAATTTGCAATGTGCTTGTAATGAATGGCTGTGCCATGCATGATCTACGCTGAAGGAGTTGCCGCCTGCCCCATGCCACATGTGGGTGCAACTGCAACTGCAGCCGATCTCATGAATTATGCAAACACGAGCAAAATGCAGCCAGTCCGACTCCGGCTTTTGCTTCATTTCTGTTTTTGTGGAAAACAAACGAATTGTTTGTTATTATCGCTGGGTGGCAACTGGCCGCAGATCGCGTCAGGAAACTGCCAAACAGCTCCGGATTAGGAGCCACAGCCGCAGTCGCTGCCGCAGCGACAAAGATTAGAACGCGAGCCGAGGCGAGGCGGCAAATTGTCAAAGGCGCCGCAGCTGCCAGCCATTTGCTCAGGCCTCACAATATTTACTCTCCCATCTATGCTGCCTGCCTGGCTGGCTCTGTTCTACATATGTTTGTGTGGATATTTTTAGGCCTTGCACAATGTGTGAAATTCGCCGACAGACTTTGCCCGCAAATCTTTGACTTTATTTCAAGTGCCCCAGACTTTCAGCTCTTCAATGTATCCAGTTCCCCAGTTGGCAATGATGAAGTCGTTTCTGCTCTCTGACGTTTCGTCTGGCCACAAACAACCATTAATAATATAACTAAATTGTCTGCTGGGGAGGGCTGGGCAATTAAGCCATTCAGTTGGAGCCGGAGCTGGGCAGAGGGTGAAATCTTAAAGGACTAATGGGTAGGGATTAGAGTTGGAGTGGGAGTGGCAGTGGAAGTTAATGATGGGCCATGGAAGCAGTTGAATAATTGAATAGAGTAAATGGCAGTTAGAGAAGGGGCATGAGTTAGCGAAAAGTAAGGGGGCTTCAAGAAAATGTCTGTTGAGAGGATGTTGTAAATAGGATTTCATAGAAAGTTTAGTTTTCTCTGAAGGCAGTCCATACCAAGAAGATTCCGATACATCTTAGATATACAATATGTCTACTTAAGGCTTTTTTCTTAAAGTCCTCTTGGGTCTTCCAGTCTATCGTATCTCTAGAAGTTTTCCCCTTGCTATATTTACCGATAGACTTCAGTGCAGCATATTTGAAGTGAATTATCTATATCGCCCCTATAACACTTTTGCTTTCTCTATATGAAGCAATAAATTGAGCCGGAATTCTCATTTAGCTACGGCAAATTTCGATTCAATTGGCTCTATTGCATCTTTAGAAGTTTTCTTCGCGTTGACTCGGCGCACATGCTCTGGATTATTATTCATGACGGGCTAAATCAACACATCAGAAACAAGAATGTTTGTGTTAATTAGCTGCTATTTTCATATCTGGTCTATTCATTTGGGGGGGCTTGTGGGGCCAATGCGTGCTCCATAAAATGTGCAGAACGTGCCGCATACGCAAAACAATGCAAATTTCAGAGCTACAACAACAACAACAACGTCGACAATGGTATTCTTGACTTAACTTGAGCCAAGTCGGGCCAATGAAAGCAATCGCATCCGAAAAGTAGCCAGCCGCACATCAAGAGTCGAATGTCGAATGAACAAAGCGCAATGAGCACAGATTGGAAATGAGGCGAGCGGTCCGAAAAAAAGAGAAGAAGAGAACAAAATGCATTTTGTAGTTCCCAGAATCTATTAACCCAGCCGGCAAGTGGCGTTTTGTTGGCGAGCTTGAGAGTGAGAGGGAGAGCGAGAGAGAGACAGAGTTAGACCCGTGCCAGTCCAATTAGAGAAACAGGCAAACGCCTGGCTGCACTTCATCAGCGGCGCGTGATAAGCAGCAGCAGCAGCAGCAGTTGCAATCAGTAAAAGTGATGTGGCAATAGTCGAAAAGGCAGGAAAACAAAACAAAGTTGGAGTATTTTATGTTGTGCCATAAATTCATCAATTATCAGGGGACTGCCACACCCCCTCCTCCCCCCCCACTCCTCGGGCATCCCTTTTGCCACTTGTGGCCGTAAAACAATAGAGATGCGACTGACGTGCCCGAAACGGGGCTTTGGAAAGTCGAAAAGTCGTAAGGATCGTCTGGCAGTCGGCGCAGCTGTGGGCGCAATTAAGATGGGCATCTTAATGAAAGTCAACCTCGACTGATGGCCTCTCGGCTGATGCCCGCTCGCCGGATAAGGAGTGGAACGGCCTGACACTCCTCGCTTGGATGCACTCAGTGCCAGAGGGAATTACGTTATGTTGAATTGCCCTGGTTTTCATATGAAGCAGCGATATCTAAGTGCGGCAGGAAATACTCGTTTGGCCAGCTAGCCAACAGGTAACACAGTTAACAAGAGGGTCTTCCAATCGTACTGACTGATTGATTGATAAGACGTAAGAGCAACTAGATCTATATGTTTATCAATCTATAAGCTGAATGATTGATGGACATACTGATTAATAATCACTAAGAGTTACTAGATATTCAACTCTCTTCTCCTTGAATATCTAAGGATTGTCAAAGTTCCTTATATATTTCACTATCATCCGAGGGTAGTCAGATAAAAGAAAATGAAATTCCAAGTGAAATAAAATGGAGTTGGTTAGTGTGAGCTAGTATAATAATATGCCTACAGATGCCATTCATCGCTCTCTATAGACATTGTTAGACGCTGCCCTAGGGAGAGTGCGACTATAGAGTCTACTTCGTTTGGGGGGGTTCCGTTCAGCCGAGGGTTGGACGAGCACAAATGTGCCATAAAAATGTATTCCACAGCGAATGGTCATACAAATGACTCAATTAGGGGGAACAAATGCCCAGCACTGATTGCGATATTGAGAAATGGGCATATTTGGGGGCGATGTGATTGGGGGAAGCTGCTAAAATTTGTTTTGCAATCTAATTTGTTGTTGCTCTTCATACCTGCGACAGGCAGGTGCCAGAATGAGAATGCATGTTTTAGATAAAAGATATGACGCCTACAAATTGTGTATATTGTGTAAGCAATGGAATGTCAAAAAGATGTTTATATACATATATTGTTTGTGGCGAATGCAGAGCAGACAGCGACAGAGGCAGCGACAGGTAAAGCGACTGTGCGAGAGGGAGAGGCAAAGGGGAGGGCGAGTGAGGGGCAGAGCTGGGCAGATTTATGAAGCGTGATGCGTGGTCGCATTATCATATATTATTTATTCAGCTTCCAAATTGCAAACAACAAAACATTTTGAGCTTGTTATGAGGTGTTGCAGAGACATCTATAGAGAGAGAGAGAGGGAGAGATCTGAATAAAGCTGTCTCATTTACATATTTAAAATGCCCAAAATTGTGGCAAATCATAAATACATGTAGCGTGGGTGGCTGACTGGCTTTAAGAGTGCTCAACCAGATGATTTTGAATATGAAACTCTGACAAGGCAATTAGAGTTTCAGCCAGTGTTGGTCAGCTGGCGCTCTTTGCCACCCTCAAGCGACTCATAACTAGGCCTGACCCTTCTGCAACAATTTTGTCGACTAATTCCCTGGAATGCGGGCGGGTGGGCAGGCATTTAATTGTTATTTGAAATCGGCATGGAAATGAAAGGCAAATGACATGGAAAAGTGTGCAGGGATACGGACAGAGGCTGAGCGTGACTGGGACAAAAGGACGGCATGCTGTTATTGTTGCCGAAACAGACAATGTCTGAAATGTTAATGGCCTTAAAGCAGGATAATGCGCATACCAGAGGCGAGCAAAGAGAGAGAGAGAGAATGATAGAGATAGAGAGTGTCCAATTTGAGCTGTCTGACATACCTGGTTGCCCACGCAACGGAAATGAATTGGTTAACAAACAAGTTAACGATTGCGATAAGAACCTGACCTGGCCAATAAAGTTAATTGATAGAAAGCCAGATCAACTGCTGCTTCAAATCAAATGAAACGAAATTCAATCAAACTCTAGCTGAAAGCGGCCATAAAAACTCAACGAGTGTCAAGCGCTGCGGGTCTGCCCGAAGCGATCCTAACTCCCAATGCAACTCAAATCAACTCAGACGACTGCAGTCAACTCACTTTGGGTGTCAGCTTGAGTGACGTGGGCGTGGCACTTGGCATGCAAATCATGTCAAATGTCACTTTCAACTTCACAGCAGCAGCTGCAGCCGCACCTCAGTGCGCGCTTCTCAATCTGGTTCTGCTTTGCATCGTTTTTCTGAATGGAAATGGGAATGGGAATGGAATGAAGGCATAGAACACAGCTCGTGAAACGAGTTGCCCGACGACGACCTGACCTTCAGCAGAGAGTGAGCTTACCCTTTGGCAGTCGTATGCACATGCGGGAGAGTGGGCAGAGTTCTCGCAGTATCATTGTTTTTGACTCTGGCAGGGCTCTGGTGCAGGCGACAAAACTTCATGCCCCCGGCTACACGAGGAGAGCGGGCGACGCAATACACGAATTGAATTGTTCCACTCGATTTGTTTGGACAGCTGCAGGCGCTACTGCAGCACCCTGTGCCATGTCTCGTTTCTTTTGGGTATCATCTTTTGCTCATAAACTGTCTGCATTCGATATGGCGAGCATAATAAAAGATAATATAATATGAAGCGTATTCACTTACAATAGATAGAGGAGTGAAATTTAATGGGTTCGTTTCTCAAATAACCAACCAAAAGTATTTGACTTGGGGCACTGAACTGATAGAAGTGGTTTGAAGTTACTCCCTAATAGAAATGGAGAGTTGTAGACGTTGCTAGAGTTACCTAAAATTCCACTTAATTGCTCCAATTTGATCGAACAACGGGGTATTCAACTATGCGATAATGTAGAAAGAAAATCATACTAATGCTGTGCGAATTGAAAATAGTAGTAGATGGCTACTACCTTTTACTCTGCTGTACAATAGTACTGAAGAGTACGAACAAACACGAATTGGCTTTGCTTGCAATCGGCTTGTATGAGCAACGAGCCGAGCGCTTGCCGAAGTTGTGCTGCTTAAATAGTTTAAATGAGCGAGAGAGAGGTCAGAGAGCGAAAACAACTGTAAGTATATGCGCTCACTGTATACTCTTGCTTGTTATTGCTGTGCGTTGGCTGCTGCTGCAATCCGAAGAGAGAGCAGCAAACAGCTTGAGCAAGTCAATGTGTTGAGTGTGTGAGAGAGTATTCAGGCAGCACGATTGGTGGTAAACGGCAACCGGCCGAACGCATGCTGAACCGCTATTCAGTGTATTTTGTTGCCTGCTGCCGAGCGGAACGTGTTGAGCGCTTTGTGCAGAGTTTGATTTCGTCTTTTCGTTCGTTTTCGCTGTGAAGCTGGGTTTTCTTGCGGGCGATTAGAAACGCTAGCGAGTCGCGACAATAAGAAAGCAGCGATAAAAATCGCTAAACATCGGCAAAAATAATACGGTGTTTTTGTTGTTATTGTTGATGTTGCCGTTGTAGTTGTGGCATCTTTTGTTTAAAAAGCTACGCGAATTGATTTTTATTAGCGATTCGTTCGGCGCATTTCGTGTGGCCCCCGTGCAAAACTTGAATTTTAAAGCTGATTCCGCGAAAAAACAAAAAGAAGAAAAAACTCAAAGTCAAAGCGAAAAGCTAAACCCCCGACCCAAAAAAAAAAGTCAAATTCATATGCTGATGCGAGCATTGTGCTGATATATACATAGATACAAGATATAAGATACATGTGAAGTGCACAAGAGTTGAGATACTTGAACTATATTGTCCTGGATTAAATATACATTAGAGTATCTCTACTAATTGAAACATGAAGCAAAGCTGCAATTGATTTATCCGCCTCAATTTACGATCCCATACAAAATGCTGGACAAACAAAGCGCCATCTCGATGTCTGGCTCCTGCTGCAGCTCGAATGCAACCAATGCGGACCTGGACTACGATGTGCCCGTCTCACGGCGCATTCACATTAAATCGGTTAGTGGCCATAGCTCATAAACTATCTGACTTTATGTCCGCCAATCTATCCATGCGATGCGCTGCGATGCACAGGCGCCGATAAAGCCATTGACAACTCATTACCAGCCAAAAGCTGTCTAGGATCGGTCATGCCAATAGAAGTATAGACATAGCCATAGCCATAGACATAGTCATAGCTATTGCCATTGCCATTGCCATTTCCATTCCCATTTGTATCGTGGTTTCATCTTGTGCTGCTTCTTCTTCTTCTTCTTCTTGCTGCTGCTGTTGTGACAGCCGTGTTAAACGGCGTTTCGTGTCTGCGCCCAGGAAATTGTAACGGATCTGCCTGGCTATCTCTCAAAAAGAAAAAGAGGAAAACACTCGAATTGGACGCGTTTTTAGCCAGGCAGCTGCCACTTGCCGCTCGCCACTTGCCACTTGCCACATGTGGCACTAGTTGGCAGAGTTTCCGCAATTTTGCATTGGTTATCACCTTCGCCTAAGCGTTTGATGTGCCAGTTATATTTATTGCCCAAGTGCGATATCTCAGCTTCGTGCGATTGCTCTAAACAGCTGCTCAGGCCTTTTTGCTGTTCATCAACAAAATATACAGAGATATGAAAGAAGAAGAAGAAAACAATAACACTTCATAAGAATGGGTGGTTCATCAGTGGCCCGATGTGTGATTCCCTGTTATCAGGCAGGCCTTTGGCAGTCATTAGATAAGATTTCTAAAGAATTTTAGAAAGCTGCTAAATATGTGCAGGAAAAGTGGTCTTAAGTAATAATAAAAAAACATACAGATTGATAAGAATTATTTATATGATTGAAGCAAAAAAGAGGGAGCACATAAAACAAAAGTGGAAGGAGAATTATAGAACTTATTTCCTTAAAAACTCTCCCCTCATGTTTTTCTGCAACTCTTTTTCGTTTTCCTAAGTCCCCTTTTGTTTGGCTGATTTATTGTGGCTTAATTTAGTCAAACGTTGATTACTTAATTAGCTTCTTGATTAGTTGATAATGTAGATTCAATTGTTATTTGGGGTTATAAATTCCTTTGGAGCAGCCCTCGCGATTCGACTGGCATTAACCTTGAAGCCAGAGCGATCGTTTATCGTTGTTCACAAACAACTGGAGCTGTTAAACAAATTTGGATTGTTTGCACAAGTTGAATGCTAAAATGAAAATAAATTAGTTTGCACCCGAGCACGAGCTAGCCCGTTGAGTGAGAGTGAGGGAGAGAGAGAGTGAGAGAGAAAGAGCTAGGAGCAAGTGCATTCCGAATGGCTCAACAACTAATATGATGGGACTTGCTCTAGGCAAACACTCGCCGACATTAAGTACGCCATAATTAAAGGGTATTCAGTGCAGGTGCATCCATCATTCCTGGCAGAGGTGAGATTAAAACGAATGTGCTCCAAATGCCAGTTTGCTGAGCAAAAGCCGGTTATAGATCGAGGCGATCGGGGCGATCGGGGCGTGGCAAGAGCTTAGATTTCAAAATGCAAACAGCGGAAAACATTGAAGATGACCAGCAGGAGACGAGGCCTGAAGGCGGCTCTATTAGCATGCCCTTGACTGTGCGCAATTATTGAAGAACTGGACTGAGAGAGCCGCACAGCTGCCCTGGACCTGGCTGGCTGGCTGTCTGCAATTAAAGCGCAAATCAGTTATTAATAGAAGTTGTTTCTCGTTCTTTGATTGCCACTGATTGAAAAGGGGCCGAGCTATAAATAAGCCAGACAGATGCATGCGTCCTGCGGCCAGGACCACGCACGTTGCGGCTGGGACGACCCTGGCTCGGGCAGCGACATTCCCCTATTATCGGTCTCTGGCTGAGGAGCAACGTTTAGGCATGACCCTCTCTGATAAGTCTAGACCTTGATTAACTTATCGTCAACACACACACACACACACACACACATACATTTCGTGAAATCTAATCATTGCCTAAAAGTGTGCATGTCTCCTCCAATATTAATTACGAGCGAGTCTGCCTCGAGTCGAAAGTCCTATCGATATTTATACCTCCTGTGGGACTGGCTGTCCTTCAGCTTACCCCAGTTTGATTAAGTGGCGTCCCATGGTTTCCCCTCTCTCCCTCTCATGCTCCTTGGTTATTGGGCACTTATTTTTTAGTGCCAAGTGCCTGAAAATTGATTAGAATTAATGTGCGGCGCGTTTTCAATTTGGAAAATTAAGAAAACCCACAAAAAGAAAAAGAAAACGAACAGAAATAGAAGAGAAGAGAAGAGAAAGAAATCGAACCCTGTCGCACACTCGCAATTGAAATTGATTGAACGCGGCGCGCTGAAAGCTGTGTCATGCCTAGAGCTATAAAGTTATTGATCTATAAACATATAAATATACTGATATATATACATGTGTACATATATTGTATATGGTTTGCCAGTTGTTGTTAAGGCAATTCACACGCTACACTGCGATTTGTTTTGTCGCCATCATGTGAGACTCGGCTATTATATCATTCTTTCAGCGCTCCCTCTCATTAGCCCCACAACTGTCGAGCAAGAAAACAGTTAGCAAGTGTGCTGCAGCTGGAAGTAGTAGACTGGCAGATACCCTGGAACTTCTCTCCAGATAGACAACGATAGTTAAGATCACGACCTCCTCTTCCTATAGGTAAAGAGATATTGCAACATAACTACCCCTTGCCGTCATTGCAGCCATTTCAACTATTTGTAGGGTATTTGCATTCATAATTGCCATAGTTAAAGTTCGCGTAAATTAACGTTAAGTGAACTTTTATGATTGTATAATAGTAAAGTGGGGTAGAGCGAGAAAATGTTGCAATATCTCGGACTGCAGTTGATTGCATTGTGAATAGCTGTAATACAAGCAGATAAGAGTCAAGAAGTCAAGAGTGCTTAGCTTGTGTCAGACTCGTTTGGAGTAAGTTTAAGATCGTTGACTTGGCGAACTTAGTCGAATAGCGCTCTATAGAGAGCTAGAGTCTTAGCACATAGGTCTTGCTCTACTAAATTGAATATTCAACTCGTTCGGCACATCAAACGACTGTAGTCGCCCAGTGAAAGTCATTTTAATGGCTCTACAAACAGTTGCAATTACTTTTAATGAAATATTACATTTGGCAACACTGGCAAAGTTTATGTTATGCAGCCCTGGACAAAGTTCAAAGCATTTGCTGCTATCAGAAGGTCTTTTCATTTGCTGCGTCTATCAAATCGATTTAACTGCGAATGCTTACTGAGAAATTTGCAGCTGAGGTGCGATAATGAGGCAAATACCTGCATATATGTATGTACATATATACATAGCACCTGTTGGCTTGACTTGGCCTTTGGCAGACTTTCCCGTCGCCGTCGTCGCTTTGGCAGAGACAAATGCGCCCGCTGATAAGACGTTTGTGATAAGTTGCGGGCCAGACACTGCACAGCATGGGCTTGGCCCCCTTATGAGCAGTTTACACGTTTTGCTGCATGTTAACATTGCCAACAACAACAGCAACAACAACAACAACAGCAATAGCGAATAGCCAATAGCAACTACAACTAACTACACACAACAACAGATTTCAAGCACGCAAACTTTTGTTGTTTGTCAATGTCTTTGGCTTATCAGCCCTGAAGCCTATGAAAGTATACCGTTTTTGTTGCAGTGTATGTAAGGCGCAGTGGGAGGCTTGCTGTGCGAATTGACTCGATGTAAGCAGAAGCAGTTGGTCGCGGTATCTTCTAGTCGTATACTTCCGATTAGAGCACTCTTAACTTGCTTTGCATCTATGCAGCTGTTGTTGTTGTTGTTGTTGTTGTTGTTGCATGCGTGCGGCATTTGTGATCAACTTGTCTTGACATACATCATGTCACGTTCAGGATAACATGAACAGACTCAATAACAGCAGCAGCAGCAGCAGCAGCAGCAACAGCAGCAGCAGCAGCAGCAGCAGCAGCAGCAGCAGCAGCAACAGCAGCAGCAGCAGCAGCAGCAACAGCAGCAGCAGCAGCAGCAGCAGCAGCAACAGCAGCAGTAGCAACAGCAGCAGCAGCAGCAGCAACAGCAGCAACAGCAGCAGCGACAGCAGCAGCAGCAGCAGCAGCAACAGTCGATGACTCAGCTGTTAAATGTAAATGTAAATTGTATGTAAAGCATTTGCACACAATGTCTGTCATACTAATTAGCCAACACCTACAGCTGCCACGCCCCATCAGTCATATAGCCAACATTGAGTTTGTGAAAAAAGGGCATACATATGTATGTATGTATGTATGTATACAATATGTCTATATATTACGTAAGTTTGCATTGCAAGCTCAGACAATAAATACATTGATATATTTTTGTAACAATTGCGAATTGGCAAACGCGCGATAAGGTGCACCATATTTCTCGTTATGGCCCGCACCGGAAGTGTGCTACGGCATGACAAACTGACGAAATCACACAATGACAAAAGGCCAACAACAAGTTCTTGCCTCTTGCTGCCGAGAGATAAGTTAACAATTCAGTTACGAGGCACTCAATTTGCACGCCCTCGGGCCACCTTGATGGGCGGCCATTCTCATTACAGCGGCATCGGCTACTACACTGTCCAACAAGGCACGCAGAGGCAGTGAGGCTGTGAGTCAGAGCGGTTCTACAGCATTGCCACTGGACTCGGATGGGTTCATAATTATGGGCTGCTAAGAGGCGCATCTGTTGTTTACAGCATACTAAATTACTCAAGTGCACTGAGAGAAAAAGAGAGCACGTAAATGAAAGAGAGATAGAACTTATATAGGATTCAGCTCTAAGGGCTGAAAGATCTTCACATATATTTCTTCAAGTGTAATGAGCTGTACAGAGAGAGAGAGAGAGAGAGCGAGAGAGAGAGAGAGAGAGAGAGAGAGAGAGAGAGAGAGCAATAGAGAGCAATAGAGAGCAATAGAGAGGCTTCCAGTAATGCGAGTTTCTTCTTTTCACTTTTATACATACACAACATACCATAGTAAATTGTTAGCCTCTTCTATTTACACCCAACTTCATGTCTGGCGAGACTAAGCCCTGCTTACGCGACCCTTCGCGACTCTTTTGCGTGGGTCTACAAGCATAAGCTTTGGGTACAAGCCATTTGTAATTCATCACAAAACTTCTGCCGAACGAAAAGTTGCTCTCATCGAGCCGGTTCAAGGTGCCAGCGATCTTCAGTGCACAGAGACACGAACAAACTGGTTGGCAACGCTTCGCATTGATGCCCAAAGCATGAGTCAGAGACACATCCGGGGTATTCCACTCATGACGTAGCTAGACAGCGAAAGACTTGCTTAAGATTGGAATTGGAATTTGGGCAACAGTTAAAAGATAACACGGCTAAGCGAAAGATACAGTTAAGCCCCATCTACGAACTCTTCTCTTAATGTATTCAAATGGTTTCTTAAGATGGCTTTTTAATTTCCATGCTTTTCTTGCCCTACAGCAATTGGGGTATATTAGTTTTGGTTGAAAAGGCGTGGCTGAATGTAGAAGATATCAGATTTGTAAACAGGTGAAGTAGTTAAAAAGATCTGAATATATGAATAAGATTTGAAATATGTCCACGTTCACCATTCCATGTAAAACTAGAGTTTAGGTATATCACTCTCAGGCACTGCCATCGTGTAGCTTTCTTCTTCTTTGTGGCACTTTGCAACACTAAAGTGTTTTATTATTTTGGAACTGCGACATTTATGATTCCCTTGTTGATTATGTTCTGCTTTTATTGTTGTTGCTTAATGCTTGTTCATGTTTTCTTTATCAGATGATTGATCTTTTGTTTATTGGCTTTCAAAAAGTTTTATGACGGTTCTGTTTTTAGCTAAAACTCGAAATGCAATAGACTCCCTAAAAAAAAAAACAAAAAAAAAAACAACAATTTTTTACGCTTTTAAATTGAGTTTTTTGCAGTTGATTCATGAGCGGAAAAAATGAAGTTATGTTTCTTACTTGAAGTTGTTGTTGCTGTTGGGGAAGTAATTTAGCAACGCTTTGAGTATTTCACTTGAAATTTTGTATTTATTGTTATTTATTTTATTTATTTATTTTTTTGTGAAGGTCAACAATACTTTTGTGAAGCCGTTTATTTATTCTTAAATATAGCAGCAAACAGTTAATTTGCAATGGGGGATTATCGTCGCTATTGTGACTCACTTTCGTGCGAATGCCAACAAATTAAAAATGAAATAATAAAAATAAAAATAATTTTAATATGTATATGAGCTGCCCTTATAATAGTTAATCAGGGAATTTCATTGGAAATTCATTCGTTTTTCTGCTTCGTGTGGGCTTTTGATATAATATTTTTATTATTCATAAGAATTGGCCAAGCAATGCGAGCTAGTTGAGCACTCTATCTAAGCTAAGCTAAGTCTATAATTAAGTGGGAATCGAGTCTGAGCAAAGGTGATCAATTGAGGGATTAGGTGCAGACAAGCTCAGAGGTAAGTTTTAGCTTGGCTCATCAGTCATTGATCGTCAATCAGTTAGGCGCTAAGTACACGATCAGTCAGTTCGTAGGACTTCAATGGAAGGGTAAGCCGAGGGGCAGCCAGTGGAGCTTTCATTCAGCCGTTCAGCCAGTCTTTCACTCAGTTTGTCCAGATATCAATCATGGAGTAACTCAATGAGATGACTGAATAGCCTTATACATATATACATACATATGTATGTAAGTTAGTCAATGAGTTTGTAAGTCAATCAATTGGGATCCCTTTCCAAATATTAGTAAATCAATCAGAGACTAAAGCTTCGTTTCTCTGATTGATAGATCTATTAGTTAATAATTTCTAATTATAATTATAATTATATTTGCTTTACCTATTACTTCGCTCACACTTATTTCTATAGAGTATTTTTTTTTCAGTGCAGCTCTTGTCAGAGAGCAACTAAGCCAAGACTTTATTTAAATAAATCAAAGATTTTTGTAGTTTAATTCAATTGAGCGCGTTGCTTGGGGGTCAACAATGCGGCTGCATTCCTGAAGCTTGGCCTGCGCCACGCCTACCCCACCCGCACCTTGTGGATTACGCGCGAGTCACATCCATTAAAGTTGATTTACAGTTAAATGGCTCAACAGACACTTGCAGTTATTTCATTGCTCATTGTTCATTGAGGCTGACATGTGGCCAGAGGCGGCGGGCGGGTGGGCGGTTGACTGCAGACGGTAGACGTCATGGGCGTGGCATATCGTAGACACAGAGAGTATCTGTTGCACTCTCATTGACGACGACGACGAGGACGACGCAGCGAATCGTTCAATGTGCATCTTTGACAATTGTGGGAGTTGATTTCGAGCAGTTGTCAACGCATTTTAACATCAACTTTAACAGTTGGCTAAACTCGGCTGTGTGTGTGTGTGTGTGTGTGTGTGCGAGTGTGTGGAACGTGTTTTGGCTCAGTTGGCCTGCTTTCAAGTCTTTTATTGTCACATTTTTTGCACACGACTTGACGAAATGTGCCGAAAAGGCTATAGCTGTCAAGACGCAAAACATTTTGTTTATTTTTGCACTCAACAACAACAACAACAACAACAGCAGCAGCAGCAGCAACAACAACAATAAAACCAGTTCAACGCAACATATGGCGTTTTTTTATATTCCGCAGACAAGTGGGCTGAGAAAATGAACAAAAGTCTATATAAATATATACCTAGTTACATATATGTACATATGTATATGTTTTGATATAACTTAAATATTTGCCATACTCCCATTTGCAGTTATATTTAAAAGTATATTTACACCTTTTAGTAAACAAATGGAGGGCATAATATATACATATGTATATACACATAGAAGATGCCTCTCATCTGTGACCTAGGTCATTTTACTATAAAAGTCTATCATACCTCTTCATATTCTTCTTCATATTCATTCTTATTTTGTTATCGTCATAATACTCCTGCGAGGTCTTGCTATTCCTATAATTTTCCTGTGATATATGTATTATTGAGCACACAGCCGTATACAGCGTATCCCTAAATTTTCTGCTCGATATCATATTAGTTCTAAAGGGTATCTTAAGCTTCGCCTAAAATTTCGTTCATGTTTTTCGCTTTCGAGGTGCTTCACACAGACGTTAAGCAGGTTAAGCCCCCGAGGTTTACTTAATCAGACCTTACACTTAGTCAATGCCAATGTCCAAAGGTTGACACAAACCCAAAAAAAACCCAAGAAGAAGAAACCTAAATATGACGCAGAAAATCAACAGAAAATTGATTTCTGCTAATTAAGCTAAATGTTTTCGGAAAGCAAAATAGTGATAAATATATAAATACATATATAGGTATATCCACATATATATGTGCATTATACATACATATAAATATGCTCTATAAACAACTCCTGCGAAATTGCTTTAATTAAAAGCAAAGGTAAAGAAAAACACAAAACTTTATCAGTCACGCAACGACCAAAAACCTTAAGAAAATATATGTATATAGATGTGACTATATATTACACACATATATATATACATATACATACAATATGGATTATCAGTTCTTTTTTGACTAGGGGTTATCACTGGGTAATATAGACTACAGTATATTTTTTATGTATATATGAATGTATTTTTATACCTGTTCATAAAAAGTGAAAAGAGTATATTGGTTTTCTTCATAGAGACTTGATATAGCTAAACTTGAAACTCTGAATTTATGTAGGAATTGTGCTATATTTACGTTAGTTTTAAAGTAATAGATATAGACGTGAACAAGTATTATGCAGTCAGTGACGCCCGATTATAAGATTTGTATTTGCTTTTGGCATTTGCTTCGGCTTAATGCGGTTAATGGGCTCCTCTCAAGTCAAAGATTGTCATTGTTGAGGACTCAACTTGAGGCTCCTCAAAAGCTGAGTAAATTTTGGCAAAGTTGTTGCCATTTATTCCGCTCTTTTTATTATTTTTTCTGTCTTTTCTTTACAAACATTTTTTTTTTATTGTTGTTACGAATTTTAAGTGCTCATTAAGACGCTGTCGCCGGCGGCTTCTGTTGTTTGATTTATTTGCTTGATCTTTCGATTTTGTCTATGTGAATTTAGCTATTTATGGCTGTGCGGCAATTCAGCTAGCTAAGGTCATGCTCTGTAGAGGAGTGTGTAAAGACTGAAAAGAGTAACAGATCGAAAGCTTTATGAAATGTGCCGGACTTTCTACAAAGGCCTCCCGCCCCAAAATAAAATAGGCTGCCTCTGTCTTTATGGCCCACATGGTGAATAACCTTTGAAGCCAGCCAAGCTCTATAAATGTACTCCACCAAATATATGCTGTGTATATAAAGATCTTTATTGTTTGGCATTGTTGTCTTTTGGCTCAAAGAAGAAGAAATAAATCTGCGTACAAGAGAGTTATATGGAATTGTTATTTTGTTGTTGTTGTTGTTGCTGTGGTCATATACGTGCCGTTTTAAAAACAATAAATCGGCGGAGCTCTTTCACTTTGAAGGAAAAACACACACAAAATGGCCCAAAGGCTGAAATTACGGTTTTATGCACATATTGGCAGATTTATAGCAGCATTTTGCATGCATAATTTAAAAATGTATGCAATTTATAAGACTTTCAAAATGTGTCTTATACAACATTTGGGTTGACATTTCTCCAAGCTTTCCAGTGCCCCTGAACAACAGCTTAGCGCACTTCCAGTTCCAATTTTGTGGTTCCATTGTGGAACGCGCTAAACAAACCAATTAAAGTCGCTGCGCACAAACAAAAGTATATCGATATTTGATTTCTGTTTGCCTAAGCCACATACCAAACGCCCAACTATAAATATTTGCCCATACAATTAGCGCTGTGTTAAAATAACCATTCGAAGAAGAAAGCAAAGCAAACTGCAAGAAAGAAGCAGACGAAATGGGAGCCCGCAGCCCTGGCAGCTGCTAGTGATGCGCCATCTCGCTCGCACGCACTTATCAAATTCATCGATTACGTTTGTCGCAGGCAAATTAACAAATATTTCTTGAGCTCGCTGCTTTTGTGTTGTTGTTCGCTGTTCACTGTTGTTGTTGTTGTTGTTGTTGTGGTTGGTGTTTGCGGCTTGACTGTTTGAACAACGCGTTGCTCGAGTGTTTGTTGGGCTGCCCTGTGCTTCACGCACATGAACTTCAAGTGAGCTCATTTTCTTTCTTTTTGACATTTCGAACGGTTTCGGCTTTCCAAATTGAAAAGTAGAATATACAAAATGCGCATTGCCCTAACCCAGCCCAAGTAGTTGTTGTTGAAACGGGTTCCGCGCACTCACACCAAAACTCGAGTTGAAAGTTCAACGGCGATTCATCGCGCGATATTGTAATCGCTGGCGTTTTGTATACGTTCCTGTCTCTCTCTCTGTGTGTGTGTGTGTGTGTGTGTGTTTTCTATGCGATATCCGCAGCTCATATTAAATGAGCCAGCCAGGAGCCGAGGGTTAAATGAAGCGAATGAGGGGGACATAAAAAGCGACGATATAAGAGAGCAAGAGCTGAAGAGAGCGCAAGGGAGCGGGTGCGAGCGGGGGCAACAAGTTGTACTAGTGCAGTTAACGGCAACGGTTTGTCGGCTTTGGTTTGAGCTTTGGAAATGTTCGTTTTGGATTTTAGTTCGATGCGGTGGCGAAATTAAAAGCAGCACGCTTAACCCGCCGACCGACACACACACACACACAAGCACACACATGGATAGATATCAGCTCATTCATTGAAGAAACCTTTGC
Source organism: Drosophila navojoa (assembly GCF_001654015.2). Next base: position 238,933 of record NW_022045943.1, read on the forward strand.
CCAAACACACACACACACATACATGCATACATATGTAGGTACAATGCACAGTCGTGCGCATTGCTTTAGAGGCGTTTTTTATAGAAATTAATAAAGGCAACGTTTAAGTGCGTTTGGCTGGAATGCAACTGTTTAACAATGGAGCAAACGCTTAACCGTTATTGAGCGTGTCTATGGCGTCGGCAGAGCGCGCAGCAATGGGCGCACTGCACTGAGAGAAAAGTGTGGTCAATTGTGTTTAAATTGCTCTTTAAATCGTAGATGTGGATATAAATAATTATATAACACATATATTATATTATAATATTTCTTCTGAGTGTATGACTTCTTCCTTTCTCTACTATTTTCAATCTATTTCAACTGTTCTATATTACTATAAGCGCTCATTAGTTTTCTTCGAGTGTAACCAATCATTAGAACGAATTTCCGCGCATATCTAATAACATATATTAGTCATAATCATAGCCGATCTCTGACCATATCTCAAGTGTTAAGAAACTGAGTTACTCTAAAGTGCCGTAAGCGATTTTGGCAAATTTAATAAGGCGTGTGTTTCTGCATTGATTGCCCGAGCTGTTGGCCGTGTGTGCTCTGACCTGAAATGCCAGGTAAACTAATGAAGCGCATGGCCTGAGCTAAGACAGAGAAACTACAGCAACAACAATAACAATGGCTACAACAACAGCAACAAGAACTCGCTTTGTTTTCAGTTTTGCCCGAAAATTCGTTTTGCAGTTTGTGCAATTTTTTTGTGTTTTTTTTCGGATTTTTGTTTTGGAACAGAAAAAGAAACAACAGAAGAGAAATAAGAGCTAAAATTTGTTACCTGTAGAAACCGCAGACGAGTTCTTATGAATGATGTTTTGGTTTAGTTTGGATTTTTGTTGGAGGCAAAAGTCAATGTCGGGGTCGGTCAGCGACTGGTCCAAGTTTCACGTCTTTGAAATTCCATTGAAATTGGGCCTGAATCTTGTGCTCGTTCTGCTCTTGCGGCTTCTTAGAAGCTGCTACCTTGCATGCAGTTCATTATGATCATTATACAAATTTCTTTATTCTGATACGTTGTAGTACAGCAAACTGTTCAAAACTGATTTTAATTGTTGCCTTCTTTTGTTTCGTTGCTTGATTTATTTGCAGAAGCTTTATGCCAAGGCCATTTACGACAATGAAGCGGATATGTCCGACGAGCTGTCCTTCAAGAAGGGCGACATCCTTACAGTCATCGAGCAGGACACCGAGGGCATCGAAGGCTGGTGGCTATGCTCGCTGCGCAACAGACAGGTGAGTTGGGCTCCTTGTGGGGCTGGAGGGAGGTTTATGGCGAGAGAGAACTCCAATTGTGTACACTTGGCGAAAAGTACAGTTGTTAGTCTCATTTTAAACATTGCCTTCAAGACTTTCGTTCAGTGCATCCATCTCAAGATGCCTTGCTTTTCCACATCTCAAAGCAAACTCTTGGCTTTCCTTTTTCTGCCAGTGCAGCTTCGCTCACAGCCTTCAGCTCCACCTCGAGATTGCTCTGCCCTCTTTCACTCCGAGCGCAGCTCCATTAATGTCGAAAGGGCAACGCCTTTTGCGAGTTGTCTTGGCCAACGTATTTGCTTGGGCTTGGCTTTGTTGCTCTTCTCCTCAGTTTTTGCCCCTTTTGCCCTGCTAATTGCCAAAAAAGGCAGCCATGCCACGCCCATTTGTGCTTGGCATCCATAATTAAACAATTGAGAGCATTCCGCCTGGGCCAGAGCACAGCACAGCTAGCATGGCATTTTGGTCATAAAAAGTCTGTTGAAATTTGCATTTATAATTTAATTTTGAAAATGCTTCGCATAGAGCGTTCCATGATATCTCATGATGCATCAGCATCCCCAGCAGCAGCAGCATCTCCGGCCACGTGTCAGACACCCGCCTCGTTGCATGCGGGATATAAATTTACAGCTCCGCCACTTTAATTGTGTCCGCAGCTGTAATAATAATCCACATAATGCCCGGGCGAGCGATCACCACACTGTGCAACACAATTTGGACATGCTCCAGGTCCAGTCCATTGGGGGAGTGCAGTGTAAATAGGTCGATGTTGTTAGTTTGATTGCCTACAAAGTGGAATGAAATGTTTCACAGTTTGTTAACTTTGAAATTTGTTTGAATTGAGCTGAATGTGGAACATGTTCTGAATGGGCAATACGTTTGAGGATTGGAATTTATGAACAGTTTGAACATAAAATTTGGTTTATTTATGTAAATGTTGTATGTATAATAATATAATAATATATTAATATTTTTACATGAATTCTTGGGTATGATTCATTTCAATTTTCTCTCTCTCTCTTTGGGTTCTTCTTTCACAATAATAATATCTTTAGTTTATAATCTAATAGAATTCAGATTTTATATATGAAAGGCCATAGAGTTGCTCCCATAACTTCTTTCGTTTTACCACTAGTATTTCCCCCTCATTATCTTTGATCTCTTAATGTTCACATGCTCACTGTGTGTTGGGTACGACCTTGAACTATTGCTCTACGATCAGTCCAAGCTCCAGCTAATCAAGTGAAACACTCCCATTGGCCAAATTAAAAACTGATTAAAGTCTGAAAACATTTTTGCACGTCGCTTGCAAAATTGCAGCGGCGAATAGTTGTTTTTGTTGTTATTTTGTTAATTAACAACTCAATTGGGCTGTGGCTGAGCGCTCATGAATACACTCATGAATGCACTCAAGCTGCTGTCGACTGGTGTCAAAACACATATCAAAATGGAAATCAAAATCGCCAAACATGGCTACATAGATGCATAGATACACAGATACATGGATACATAGATACACAGATACATGGATACATTGATATACAGCTATAGAGATACTCGATGTCGGCCAATTGCTGTTAATTAAAAAGTAGCCGCACTTTTTAATGGAAACAATTAACCCAAAAAGAAACCAAGCCAATTGAGTGTCGACAACAACAAAAAGCGCTTTTGTGCATAAATTTAAAAAATATATACATAAAATTGAAGATATTTTGAAAAAATAAAAAATAAATACAAATAAATTGTTGCATAAATTGTTTTGGCGCGACTTTTTGTTGGCGGCGTCTAAAATTTAATTGAAATAAGCTGCAAACACATGTTGACAAGATCTGGGAGCAGTATATATACATCTTATATATACATATATATATCGCAAATAACTGTCAAAAGTCTCTCACAGATGTCGAGCCGAATTGACGTAAAGAATTGCGTGAAAAAGAGCTACGAGCTGATTTTTAATGCAGCCTGACAGGCAATTAAAAAATAATAATTGCAATTTATTATAGATACATATATGATGTGTATATATAATATATATATGGCATATATCTATATTTAGATCATTTTTTGTTGTCAAGAATGCACTCAGCCTGGGAGTTAATTAAAAGGCAATCGAAATCAATTGGATTCAATGAGAGGCAGCCATGGGTTTCGCTTGATATCAAAGGCAGAGTGCTCTAGTGGGGAGTGCACGACTCGGAAGTACCTGTACGAAACTTTTATTCCAACTATTCCATCTGCTTCTTCTGACAGGGTCTGTGTCCCGGCAATCGGTTGCGCATCTTAAACTCCTACGACTCGGGCTGCTTCTCGCCCTCGCCGGCCAGCTCGCCGATTCCATCGCTGGCGGCCAGCACAGCGACCCTAAACAGTTCCATCTGCTCGGCGGAGATCTATGAGAATGGCTCCATGCTGAACGCCAGCGCCGCGGCAGCGGACACACAATCCACCAACTCAACCTCGTCGGGCGGCCAGGGCCGAGGCGGACGCCGATCGTGGCACGTATCACCGAATAAGGTAGGTGCTCATCTCATATACCCTATTATATATTGTATTGCATTAAGAATACGATGAAAACTCTCTGATGTCATGAACTATATATATTCTGGGCCAGTCAAGTCGATAAAACCGAATTAAACTGAATTCTGACATCATTTTATTGATGCATGCCTTGATTTTATAGGAAATACTTATAGTAGTAGTATATAATATAATACTATATTAATATAATCTATTATCAGTGTATTACGAGTCTTTTCTTTCTTGAGTCGGATCTCCGTTAGGGTATATGCTCATGCGTCTATCTGAAAATTTAATTCTTTTTTCTGTTTTGTATTCTTGTAATTTTTTAATTTAACGCTTCGTCTGCGTCTGCCTTGACGCTGCCCCGTGAGAGTTGCCCCTTGAGGCGGCTCCTAATTGATTTGATTTCATTTTCGTTTTTGTTTTCGTTTTTAATTTAAAATTTTTGCATTTTGCAACGTCTGGCTTATTTATTTTTGGCTACCGAGCAGTTCGTAGTTGTTGTTGTTGTTGTTGTTGTTGCTGTGTGAATTATGATATCCGTCTGGAAAGTGAAAGAAAGTGATTTCTCGAACTACGCCGGTTTTCCATCATTATGGCCGGCCATCGTTCACTCTCTGCACGTCAATTGCGTGTCGTAATTGTGCAATTAATAAGACCCAACTGCCGAGGCGGCTGCAGACAGCAGAGAGCAGGGAGCAGGAGCAGTAGCAAGGCTGACGCACTGCATCGACAGCTTCGACAGCATCTCAGGCAGCTGTCCAACGGGTTTCCGCTCCTCGAGTTTTCCTCTTGAATTCGCCTCGTAATTTGCCAATTTGTCAGCTGGACATGCGTTTTATTTGCATTGCAGTTACTCTGCCTCCTTCGGGCTCGCTTCCATGTCGAGTCGCTCTCTATGATTTGGCCAAATCGATGGCAATAATTAAAGGAAACGAATAATTTGCACTTGGCCAGACAGCTGGGCATTAGTTGAAGAGCGGCTAGCTAATAAATGCCAGCCATAAGCAAATATAAGGCATTAACCAAGCAACTTCAGTTGAGGCAATGCGAATCTCTAATACCCTAACTCAAGCCCAAAATGCAAAACTTGGAGGTTTGTCTTTCAAGTTGAGTAAATACTGGGAATAAGATGAGTATCCCTCATCGTCTTATGAATCTCGAGTGGAACCAGTAGTTCGTGAACTGTAGCAACTCCCTTTTGGTTGCCCGCTTTGCTATGAAACACATCTGTATTTCGATATTCGATATTCGAATGCTCTTGCCTAATACATTGGCCAACAGCAATCGTAGTTCTCAGCAATTCATTTGGCTTTCACAGCGCTGGGCGCGATCGTAGACCCATCTCACAGCTCTGACATCTATTTGACCCACTCACTCAATGGACAATTACCCGGCCATGGCAATTGTTTCGTTCGGGCCTTTCAATTTCATTTAGCAATCCGTGCCGCAGCACGCCCACACGCCCACACGCCCACACTGCCACACTCCTTCGCTCCATCCATTGCATAACTGCATTCATAATTGTCCATTATCATTAGCACCACATGCAACGAATTCGTTCAGCTTTGAACTTTGCCATCTGCATTTTCGACTCTCTCACACTTACACGCACACACACATACATATCTGTTTATATATCTATCTATAGCTCTGGCTGCTTGGACTTTCGCTTTTCTTTGCACTTGGCGCAGCAAATCAAATAAAATAAAGTCCAAATTACAGAGTCGTAAACATTTCCTCGCATTATCGGCAGCTATCAATCTTGCATTCTCTCTCTCTCTCTCTCTCTCTCCCTCTCTCTCTCTCATTCTCTGGCAAGTGAAACCATAAATTCAAATTCAAATTCAAATAAACGCTGCGCCAGAGAAGCAAAGCCGTCCACCCTCTCTCTCTCTCTCTCTCTCTCTCTCTCTCTCTCTCTCCATCTCCGCCCCTCGCCGCCCTCTGGCATCTTTTGATTTCTTGTCTGTCCGAGCTGCAACTGCAAATTGCAACCGATTCGTTGCCACCGGCTGTGGCAGATTGCGTTTGCATGGGTGAAACCTTTCCTCTGCGGAGAGGAGACCTCGACATTTCCACACACCGCTGGCCATAGAGCTAGGCCAGTCGGGGTACAGCTAGCCAGCAGAAGTGCCTCTCAAGTGGTAGCTGTAAAAAGCAACAAAAGACAAGTTAGAGAGAGCTCTCTAGTCGGGAGTGAGCGACCGAGCAATACCCTCTAATAATTAATGGGGAGATGGAGAGAAACAAAATCGAAGACTTGGCCTCATCTTTCACGAATATACCCGAACTGATCGTTTGCCTTTTGTACAGGGTATATGGAAAGCAAATTAAATGCCGCTTTTGTTGATTTGAGGTGTCTGCTGTTGGGTTTTATTGATTCGGCCAGACGAAACCTGCGAGTGGAAAACTCACACGCCAAAAAGCGGACTTCAAATTGAAAAACATCCACTCGAAAGCGTCAAAAAGTTTACGCACTGCAGTTGAGAAACGTCGGAGAGTTGAGCTGAGTGCTCGAGCCGCTGCACTTGGCGCGGCCAACAAAAGACCTGACCTGGCCAACAGGTGTAAATGCAGCGAATCAAGCACAATAATCTCAAGTGACGTCGCGTCTACTCACACTCGCCTGAGCCATATCAAGTGCATATCAGCCGCATTCCCAAAAAAACACACACAAATCTAAAACTAACTTAATTGAGAACGGAAATGTCTTTGAACAATGTTGCGCAACTCTTGGGCAGCAGCCACAAACCACAAGCGGCAAGCAGCGAGCTGCAAGCTGCAAGCTGCAAGCTGCAAGTGTCTGCCTGCCACACAAACCCAAATCCCACACAGTACACATCAGACGCAGTCAGAGATAAGCTGTGTAACTGTTTCAGAGCCGAATCTTGAACACCCTTGATAAGCTAATGAAGCTCTGCAGAATTTCGGGAAAGTGCAATACAGAAGCTGAAAGCAGAAGATAGAATATAGAAGAAGGAAGATGGTCAAATATGGAGATAGATGGAATATGGCAGAAGAATCATGAAAGACAGATGATATAATACACAAGATGGCAGCTAGGATAAGTCAGATGTGAACTGAAGTATTGTGGATAATGAATGCGAGATGGAAGATCAAGGATGGAAGCCATGTCCCGAAAGGCCTACAGTAAACTATGTTATCTAGTGTACATATATAAAACACACTCGCCGGCCAAATGCATAAATACTTAAGACTTCATTGTTGGCCTGGCCAAATCACAGACGCAGCGGTAGTTGGCTGGCGCTCTCTCTCTTTCTCTCCACCGTTAGGCGGGCTCCAAAAACTGTGTGACAATTTCAAGTTCCTTGAGCCCACATAAGTCGAAGCAGGCAGTCGAGGGGGGCCAAGGCAACGGGGCAGGGATTCAGCCAGGCGGTCACGCACTGGCCATAAAACTGCGTCCAGCTCAGCGAGTGCAACGAGCCATCAAGATTTATGGCAATGTGGTCAGGTCTCTGGCTCTGGCTCTGGCTGTGGCTCTGGCTATGTCTGTGGCTCTAACTCCAAAAAGAGTTTTCGAGTTTTGTGTGAGGAAAACATGTCATTTTTATTTCAATGACCAAAAATGGCAACAAAATGCCAGCCAGAAGCAAATGCGGCAACAATAACTCTTGATTGTTGTTGTTGTTGTTGTTTTGCAGCATCTTTGGTTCTGTCGAGATTTGTGCATGACCAAAGTTAGAGCAGAAAAGAGACGATTGGCCATATGGGAAGACGTTGCCAAAGAATGCGGACTCTCTATGGCCTCAGCGTATGTTGTGAAATCTCTGACGATATAAACAGAATATATATAGATATATCGCATATCGTATATATATATATATGACAAGGTCACAAGTGCCTGTCTCTGGGATCTGCACACTTCCGTATAAATAGCCATTAATTAGGGGAGCCAAGGCAAGGCAAGGCAAGGCACACTTGAGATCTTTGCGACCAAGTGGCTCGACATGACGCCACAAAATCAAGAAATTTCCAAAAGATGAGCGAGAGCGTGTGAGGGAGAGAGAGCGGGAGAGATGGAGCGATGGAGAAATGGGCTACAGCCTGCGGGCATCTCTTAGCCAATCTCCAAAGCCCTGCCCTGCCCAGCCCTGCCCTGCCCTGCTCGAAATTTGCATTTGGAATTGTGTTTTTGTACGTGAGAAAATGCTGAAACTGTGTTTGTCAAAGAACTGGCCCGGCCCAGGTGCGTGCAGGTGTGAGCCGCGGCATTGAAATGCATCAAATGAGCTGCAGAGATACAAATCTTGGACAGCTACTGTACAGAATTTCAACAGGGCCATCAATAAAAACACAAAGAGCAAGCAACGAATGTTGTGACAGCTACAAAAGATCTCAAATTTTCCCCAAAGAAAACAACAAACTATCAAAATAGGCTACAACAACAACAACAACTGAAAGAAATCTCGGCGCGATCGTGCTGTGAATTTAAACTTTCAACTATCAAAATCCCATTTAAAGGCAAGCAGGAGTGCTCCAGTCCGACTAGGAGATACGCTTCGGTATTCCAGACATCCTTGGTAGGAATTATCGAGAAAAATGATAATCCCTGCGAATGGCTGTTAGGAATATTCATATTCATGCGGATGCACAGGCATCATCAATAATATACATGTTTACTTTGAGGGCTCTGCCACGCCTACCTCTGCCTCTTAACTACATTTCCACAGAGCCAATATACCCTAAATTGTCAAAAGTAGTTTTGGTTCACATTATATAAACAATGGCCGAAAGCAAAGCGTCTTTGTTCTTGGCAATTTTCGTTGAAATTGCTGCGCCCCCTGGCGGTCGTTTTGGCTATTGCAAAAAGTGCCCCAAATGTGCCATAAACATACAGATCTCTCAAAATGCTACCTAGATCCATCAGCACAGAACAAAAACTAACAACAACAACAACAAAAGAAGTCGACGAACGGCAGGAAAATCAGCAGGAAAAGTAACGTGGAAATTGGGCTCCTTGAAGTCAGCTACAGGCCGCGCCTCCTGCTGTTTGGTGTGCCATTTCAGAACTAGTTCAGGCCAAGCCCAATAAATAGAAAGAATCATTCTTTTGTCAGCCAAGACTAATGGCCGGCTGAGCTGGTTCCATTTGCAGTTATTTGACTTCAAAGACAATCAGCGCTGATATTGTTGATAAGAGCTCTTTGCGTGTGTGCGTGTGTGTGCGTGTGTGTGGCAGCTGGTACATCCTTCGGCGCATTGCCAAACAACAGGGACTCGTGTTACGCGTCAACCGACACTTCACGGACAAAGGTTGCACAACTGCCGGCTGAAGTGGACCTCAGGTAGCCTAGAGGGGCTGGGTCGTTTCACGGTTTACCTAATTGGCAATCGATTCAATGCGCTGCCTACTGCTTTGGCAGTGGGCGTGGCGCGACTCGATGCGCGTCTCATTATGCAGGGTAGCGACGGCACGGCTGCTGATGGATTTGGCATATGCTGTAATTTATTATTGCATTTCGATTATACATATTTCATCAATCGAACATATGGTCGGAGGGGCGAGCAAAGCCCTTTCAGCGGTATATACCCTGTATTTTCTTAAGGGTTCATTCGGCTTTACCTTGACAGTGAACGGCATTGAACTGCAGCAGCAGCAGCAGCGCCACCAGAAGGGATATTTTTGGGCCCAGTATTTCGTGCTGTCCTGTTCTGCGCCTGCGCATTGCTATTTCCCAGTATTTTCAGCTTCAGCTGCATTTTAAACTCGTTTCGCAGTCGTCTTTTGGCCACCGAACAGTGAAGTTTTTCTTAAATCTCTACTTTTGCTTCCGCTGATTGTCTATTAATTGGCATTTGATTGTTAACACAATGTGATAATTGTGCTTGGATTTCCACTAGCAGCAGCAGCAGCAGCGCAGCAGCGCAGGAGTGCACAGGTGTGAATCATCAGTAAAAGTTTTCATTCATGAAAAGCCCAAGAAAAGGCTGGTGACAACAACAATTGTGAAAATCGATAAGTCAGTCGTAGTCGTAGTAAGGGGCGTGGATGGGGGCGCGTGTGGGCATGGCACTCGTCTGTCGCATGCTTTGCGTGCTTTGACTCAGGCACAGGCACGGCCTGAAATATATGTACGAATGGTTCTGGTTGAGGTTTCTGTTATAATATAAATCTATATATAAAATATATACATATATCATGTGAAATTATTAATAATTTTTTGCGACATACTCTAATCGATGTTACCCTCTCGTTCGCTCTCTCCTTGTCCAGGTCATAACGCCTCAGCGGCACGGGGATGAGTACATCTACAACTGTTTTCCTGGTACATTGTGTGGGGCAACGTCGCGTTCACCGAATCCGAATACGCAGCAGATCTACAGCAATCAGAACATCTATCAGAACCTAAGCATGATGATGGGCAACGGGTCGCTGGGCAACGGCAGCGAGTTCGAGACCTACGATATACCCAAGCCGGCGACGCCTGTGCAATTCAATTACGACGGGCCCGGCGGCCGAGCAGTGGGCGTGCGCACGCCCACGACGGGCTCGGCTTTGGGCGCACGCTTCGATTCGCTGAAGAGCGTCGAAGAGGAGTCCTACGATGTGCCACGCCCACTACTATCACAGCAACAGCAGCAGCAGCAGCAGCAGCAGCATACATTGACGCCCAGTAGCTCGGCGTCGTCTCTGCTAACCAGCGATAGCTTGTCCTTGAGCTTCTCCAGCTCGAATCGCAGCTCGCTGGCAAATATGCCCGACTACGATATACCGCGTCGTCATCCGCTGCCCGTGCGGCCAGTTCAGCGCCCGCTCGCCTCCGCCAGCCATGAGTTCTCTCTGCCGCCGCTGCAGGAGCAGACGAGCATCGTCAGCAATGCGAGCAATGCGAGCAGCGCGAGCAACGGCAGCCAGGTGAGCGCAGTGAAGGAGCTGCCCCTGGAACTGAACTCGGCGCTGGAAACGCTGGCCAAGCTGCAGTCGGAGACAACGATGGCCATCACGCGTCTGCTCAGCTTCGTGGTGCCGCACTGGCGCACGCCCGAGCAGCTGGAGAAGCACATAATGGAACTGAAGCTGGCGGCACTGCGTCTGCGCACAGCTCTGCACGATCTGACCGAGTTCGGTGAGGGAGCATTGGGTAATGCCCAGAACTCAGAGGATCGCAATTTGGCCCTGAAGCTGAGGCCTTTGGTGCGTGCGTTGCGCGATGCCAACAAGCTGATACAGGACTCCTCGGAGGCGCTCGACGGACAGGGCGGCTGGTCAGTGGAGCAGCTGGCGCGCAGCGATGACAAGCACGGCTGCCGGCCGCCCGATAGCCTGGATCAGCTGATCGCCTGCGCCCAGACACTCACCGAGGACGTGCGCTCCACCACCAGCTTCATCCAGGGCAATGCCTCGCTGCTGTTCAAGCGACAGCTGCCGGCGGATCAACTACTCAACAGCCAGAATGGTGGCGAGAGCCACGTTGCTGGTGGGCGGGGCAGTGCCGAGTGGCTGGAGGACTACGACTATGTGGCCTTCGAGTCCAAGGATGCGGCGGCCAAGAAGAATCAAGCACTGAGAGACGCTATACCCGCCGGAATGAAAACCCAATTCGATTGCGCTTTGAAGATCGCCGAGTCCACAGCCATGGGCAACGCGCCAACGGTGCCGACCACGCCCACAGCCAGCGTGCCCCAGCCCAATAGGTCACCGGAGCTGACGGACAAGGATAAGAAGGTGGTGCGCTACTACGCTCAACAGATTTCCACGCACATGGCGAATCTCCTGCGTGCCATTGACTCCTTCTTGGAGACCGTCGAGAAGAATCAACCGCCGAAGTATTTCATAGCCTATGGCAAGTTTGTGGTCGTCAGTGCCCACAACCTGGTGACCATTGGCGACAATGTGCATCGCAATATCTCCAAGGAGGCGCTGCGCGAGAAAATCCTCCTTTGCACCAATGCCCTGTCGGACGCATTGAAGACTTGCGTGCTGAAGTCGAAGAAGGCAGCGGCGCACTTTCCAAGCGGCAGTGCGGTTCAGGAAATGGTCGATTCGGTGGTGCACATCAATAGCTTGGCGCGTGAACTGAAAACCGTTATGCTGCAGGCCGTCAAACTGTCGGCGGCCGATGGATCCTAAAGAGGCGAGCGCGACTAGGCTTACAAAGTCTTCCAGGCTGGCAGCTGGCAAATGTTCCTTACGGCTTATCGGAATTGGCATATCCCAGCACGCATCGATACTCGATATATGATTTGCATTGTGATATTTTCAGAAAATGCACAGAGCTACACCCAGATCGTTGCCACGATCTCCCCATATATATTATTTATATATATACGGCTACATTCATATGTATATATAATACGATTAATACATACATATTGAACTACGATTACGATTACGACTTAAGTTATATTTATTTTTAGCTTGTAGGTTTTATTTTTAATTGAGGTCTCTGTATATAGCGATTATAATTGTAGTTTACGTTTTTTGTACATTTGTATTTCAAGTGTTGTATCAGTGAAGCATTTCAGCAGATCTATTTTGTGAATGTATATCGTAGAAATTGCTTTAATGCATTTACATTTGCATAACTATAATCGATCATAATTAGCATACATGCATACATATATATCTATATCCATACATAGTCAAAATCTGTAAGATTTGCAATGAACATTTTCGTTTGTGCAAGGCAATAGTCAGCAATATACATGAAAAATTACGCATTAGCCATACCAACTACTGTATTTAATAAATAATAATATCAACGCGATCAAGAGTAAGCACGACTATAAAGTAATAATAATAAAAAACAATATATATTATAAATCACTTGGATTTTTTATTGCGCAGAAAAGAATGCTGAAATCTCATTCAAATTTAAAATTAACTGAAAACTATTATTTGGGTATCAGTCGATGAAAGCGCGCAAAATATCGATACACCCACAAAAATTATTCGAATACATATAAAGTTGGTAAAGCTGCAGTGTAGTAAATATGCGCCCCTGTAAAAACAATTTTGAGTCAATGTAAATTTGTATATAAAAAATTTCAAATTTTGCTTATGGCTCCCAGCAACTTGTGCTTCTTCTTTCGTCTTGTCATTCATTCGTCATCATTTTCATCGAAAGCACTGAGCAGTCTTTGGTCAGTGTCGAAAGTGATCTAAGCAACTATCGATAGCTCAAACGATATGAACGACAGACACTTCTTTTGTTGGGATTTTTTTCAATTCGATTCCGTGCAAAGAGGATAACAAGATACATACATTGCACAAAGTTGATTGAGTTACCGTGCAGATATATCAGACTTTAAGCCTAACAAGCTCGACTTGAGTTTATATTTTTGGCGGCAGGAAAGAAGCTCTTCTTCTTGATTTTTGTCGTTTATACCACTAGTGCGTATTTGGATCTAATAAGTATTAAACCTAATAAGAGATTTGATCGCTGCTGTGCACTGTTTGGCTGGAGTAGGGCCATCATGCACTGCATTTGTTGCAAATGTGGCATGCGCGATACTGAAAACATCAACTCAACAATATGCTTGACCAATTCTGGATCTCGCGAGTATCATTGCTTTTGTTGTGCTCAGCCGCCACGCAAAAAATGCATCAATTGTAATATGTGGCATGACCTTGAGCCTATGGAAACACATGGTCCCTGCATTAGCGGAGCGCTGCATGTATTTGTTTACTCGGAGCCGTGGCCACCGTTTCCAAATACCACGCCCCTGCTTCCGCTGCGTGCCATGCCCATTGAGGAGGGCAATCATATGAATATACACGAGTCGCCGGTCCAGTCGAAGCATAGGCATTGTGATGAGGAGCCACAGTCGCACGAGCTTTTGGAGCAGAGCAACAACAGTCATTCGGATAATGAGACTATAAATCTTATTGATGACGATGAGCCGATGAGCGAAGAGCAGCAACCAATAGAAGACACCGCCGATGTCGATATCAAGCCAAAATTAAAACCGCTCTGGGTATCCATAGCAGATATACAGCGATGGACGCACTGCTATCGCTGTGGCCTGGTACGCATAAAGAGAAGTGGCTGGCTACGGCATGCCCAGTTGTGTGCTCAAGATTCTAAATACGCGTCGAGAAAGTTCTTCATATATCTGCATTCAAAGGCGTGGTGTGGTGCTCTGGTTCACGACATCTTTTGGGAGAAGCACAGCAATCCCGAGAATGGAACATGTTCCATTTGCCGGCGAAGGTATCGTCGTTATGCATTACATATATGTACATAATTCAAGTGTTGGTTTATCTTTATAGCCGGTGGAATAACGTGCCTTTGCCTTATCAGCCAAAGCCGCCTCCCCGTAAGAACGGGGCCACATTGGAGAAGCAACGACGCAGTCGAATGATTAAGCAACGTAAGAAACGCAGGCAAACGATTACCAATGAAACGGACCAACCATTGCGAATTGTTAACTGTAACTTGTAACGTTAAGCAGTTGGGCAGTTTAACTGCCGTTTAGCATACCAAATTTCCACTACGTGGAGTACTTTTAGCAACTGCAACCAAATGTGCATTATGCAAGCTTTGCAGCATACTTAAATATGTGAACTAATTCAAAAAAGATATTAACTAACATTTAAGAAAAACCTTATACGTAACGTTGTCAATTATGAAGTTTAAGAATGAAGATTCATATACGTTATATGCCATACATAATACCTATATACACCATAACTACAAACAAATATGTATGCATAGATATTGCTATGTTACCATATAAGCTAAATAAAACTTATGGTATGGTATAGATATACAATGATGTGATCAGTGGAATTTCAGAGATTCATTTTCTACACATTCTTGGCGCAGCGAAATCCCAAATTGCCGGCCGAACTGTCTTCGGTGTTTTGGGAGCGTGCAGCGCAACGATAGCGATAGCAATAGGACTTGTGGCACAGGTAGGATCCGCCCTTCTTCACCCGATTGGGACTTGGACTGGTGTCGCCGGCCTGCCACAGATCCGCGGTCCATTCCCAGACGTTGCCGACAATATTATATAGATCGTAGTTGTTTTGACGGAATTGATCAACGGGGCAAGTGAATGGATAGCCATCCTCCTCGGTGTTGCCATCGGGAAAGTCACCTTGCCATATGTTCAGCCAGTGTCTGTCCTTGGGCATAAGTTTATTGCCCCAGGGAAAGAGCTTCCGCTGCTTGCCGCCACGGCAAGCAACCTCCCACTCTGCTTCACTAGGCAACCTTTTGCCCGCCCATTCACAATAGGCAACAGCATCGCGCCAGCTAACATGCACAACTGGGTGATGCTCCAGGCCTAGAAAGGAAATCAGTCATATAGTGTTTTCTGTCGGTGGAAAACCAACCTTCTAGATTGCTGTCTATGCCATTGGGACGACGCCAGCTAACGCCGCTGACTTTGTACCACCAGACCGCATTGGCAACACGGTAATCCTTCAACTCTTCTTGCTGCTCTGGCTTGAGCAGTGTCTTGAATATGAAGCTATCGCCAAATCGTTCCGCCTCGGTCGTATAGTTTGTAGCTTCCACGAATTTAGCGAAATTCGCATTCGACACTTCGTATTTATCCAAATAGAAATCATTTAACTTTACCAGACGCTCTGGCGATTCGTGATCAGCCATAAAATGAGGCTCATCTGTACCAATATACTGACTTCCACCTGGTATGAGGGACATTCCCTCAATTTCCTCCTCTGTCTCCTCGGGGTAATAGTCTCGATAGTGTTTGTTTTTATTGCGCGCCTGTTGCTGGCACACCTGTTGCGCCGGCTGCTCATCAACTGGTTCCGCAACGCGAGCATCTCTGTCTAACTTGTTGCATCCGCAGTCGGCATTGACTTGGTGGCTAAAAATTGCCAACAAAACAAATGCAGTTTTTAATTTGCCCATTCTTATTGTTTTTATAGCCGCAGTCGCACAGCTGAGTGGCAGGGCTGCAATAAACAGAAGATTCAATCGATAGTTAATCGATAGCTAATTCCAGCTTCAATTCAAATATATACCGCAATCTGAATACACTCAAATGGGAGAGTATGATCATTAAAGTTTTGGATCATAAATATACACTTTATTAATAACACAAATATGGCGTTACTGGCTATTGTTGTTAGTTCATATTAAACTATGCTTTATGAAATGTTTTCAACTGCTGCACGAATCCGGCGTTCGGTTGTATACAAGGCCGCCACGATTTGACCAGATTGTATGCCTCCTCAAAGCGCATGTCCCGTCGCTTCATCAAATAGCCAATGACCACCGATGCAGAACGTGATACACCAGCATTGCAATGGACCAGGACACAGCCCTTCGCTGCCCGCGCATCTTCTATAAAGTCAATAGCGACGGGCAACACGTACTGCAGGATGTTGGTCTCGGGCACATCGAGGCAGGGCAAATGCTTGCACTTAAGTGTGGGCGGCAATTCGACATTGGGTGTTTCAATGCCTACGCTTAAGATGTGCGTTAGATTGTACTTCAATACGTTCTCTGAGCTGACGGCGTCCTGAGACCCCAAGTAGAGAAATTCACTTAGGATGCACGCAGGAACTGCATCAGGCTTTGAGTCGACGACGAAGCCATATTGGCGTGCCTCTAGTTGTTCCGGAGGATCTTCGTCGGTGGAGGATCTGCGCCGTTCGACATAACGGGCGCCGGTGGCTGTGGTTACAATCGTGGTGGTTGGCCTTAGATTGGCCAAACGCTTTTGCAGTTCATAGAGCAAAATCATTTTAAGCAATCGTTTCGTCTGGAAGCTCAAAGGCCGTATCTCTATAGTGAACACGGCACAAGTAAAGACCGCACGCAGGTGCAATTTGTATGCGATGATCCCAGCTGTGCTTGGATGGAATCGTTAGCATTTGGTAGATGCACCGTTCGTCGATTCGACCCTCGGCCAGCGCCAGCAGCGTGCCCACAATGCGTCGCACTTGTTTGTACAGAAAGGACTTGGCCTTGATCTCTATGTCCCAATAGTCGTAGTTTTCTGTTGCCAACGTTGCGTTTGGGCCCAATGCAAGGCTTCGACCAGGACGAATATTGATCTCATCGATTTTGCGCACTGTGAACATGGGATGATCCCGGCTGGGACTCTTTTGTCTACTGACGCTCATAAATGTGCGATAGTCGTGGACTCCAATGAGCATGCGCGAGGCGGCAATTAAGCGCTCAATATCGAAATTGTTGTTTCTGGAAAGAGCGGAATCTCAACCGGGTTGCACTTGAATAACTAACAAGTTTCTTACTGCAGAAAGTAGCACCTGTCCCACTCCTCAACGGGTAAAAATGCTTCGAAGGCTCTGTTCCTTAAGCTACTGCTCTTCGCATCTGGCAGGAGGGTTGTTTTCTGCTTCGACACCGCAATGCGGTACAAATAGGTGCGTCCAATGGCGTGGTACCGACAATGGAAGGTATCTGCCACACGCTGGGTGCTCAGCACACGTATGGGCAGGCTCTGTTTGTCCAGGGTACGATTGAGCACGCCCGTCAATATCGTCGTATCATAGCATTTGCCATCATTGCGTTCCAAATCGACGTGAACAGTCGAGTGCAGGGCGTGTACGCCGGCATCTGTGCTAAATATAGATCGCATTACAAATCACTGTTGAATATAATTTAATTATGTACCTACCGACTGGACAGCACGGTTTGGATCTCGTTGACGGGACGAAAAACGCGCAATGCTAACTCTAAGCAACCTTGTACTGAATTCGTATCTAGACGCGATTCTTCCAACTTGTTTATCGTCTTTTGAATACCACTGTGCGTTCATTTGGATATTATACACATTCTGTTTCATCTTTCCAGAGTACTTACCGAAATCTCGTGCCAATGTAAGAAATGTTGAGTAAATACCTATGCATTGTTGCAATCGGAAAGACGGAAAACATATGCTTTGCTATCGATTCATCGTTTCATGGCCAGTTCAGCTGTTATCATATGTTTTTTTTTTGGTGCGATAGACAGTAGTTGAAATGCTCTCATAAGAACGAACACGACTAGTCGATAGTTGAAACTGAGAGACATCGTAGTACTCGTCAGATATCGATATTTACGCCTTGTCAGTTTTTTAACCTGAATTAAAGCGAAAAAAGGGCAGACGTGCAAACCATTCGGCTGACCGGCTAACATTTTCATACTCGTACAGATCAATTGTTGTCAATATAACATCAGGATCAGGCCGACAATGACGAACTACGTTGATTATACCCGAGCTGAGGAGACCGAGGTCAATTGCTGGATTCGGTTCGGCCTGCGCCTTGGTGTTAGCGCTGCACTACATCCCTTTGAATACTCAAAGACGCTGATACAGATTGGGTATGAGCCCATAGCCGCGAGACCGGGCAAGTCCTTGATGGGCAAACCCATTATGGTCTTGCCAAACATATTTCAATACGGTAAGTAAATCGCATAACACTTGTCACCGGCCGGCATTTCAAATTGCACTTCGGTCTCTGCTCTCTCTCTTATATCACAAAATCATAGCTGGTCATATCAAGAGGGTGGATGGCTTTTACGGATGTTATCGCGGTCTGGCCCCCAAAT
This sequence comes from Drosophila navojoa, assembly GCF_001654015.2. The sequence continues at coordinate 257,262 of NW_022045943.1, forward strand.
TGGTTGGGTCCGTCTTGAGCATGGTTGTTAGTGAGCGTTTTGCGGAGAAGCTGGAACTATCCCAACGTGAAGATAAGGACGAGTCCGAGCTGACCGAGGAGGAGAAGTGAGTATAGCTCTACACTTTACAATGAATTGAATATCGTCATTATTCTTCCTCTTCTTGCTTGCCAGCTATATGCAATTCAAGTACAATCTGAAGCGCGACATTGTATTGACGGTCAGCGGGATTATTGTGTCACATCCTTTCCATGTGATTTCCTTGCGCATGATGGCACAGTTTGTGGGTCGCGAGACTCTATACAACTCAATATTGGGCTCGATTCGCGAAATCTGGAGGACCGAAGGCATACTGGGCTTCTTTTCTGGCCTGATCCCCAAACTGCTGTGCGACGTAGCCTGCCTAGTGCTATCCAGCTCCACAGTTTACGTTGTGAACAAATACTTCATCAAGGACAAGCTCACTCGACAGTACAATGCGGGCTTCATGCAGTTCCTGTTCTCTAGTCTACTGTACCCACTGCAAGTAGTCTCGACATGCTCCGCAGTCAGTGGCTCACGCCTTATGGCCGGCCAACCGCCAATAATGCCTAGCTACCGAAACTGGGTGGACTGTTGGAATGACTTGCAGGGTCGCAAAGAGCTGAAACGCGGCAGCTCCCTCTTCTGGCGGTATGTAGAATTCAGCAAGCAGTTAAGATTCATGCTGACATTACTCTCTCCCTCCTTGGTGTCTGATTTTAGCTCGCAATTATCGACAAATACACCAATCATGGCAACTGCCTTTGCCCCACTGCCCAAATTGTCCCGCTACCAATAGATGAACCAATAGATGCGGCATACGGCTACAACCACAATGGGAAGGGCCGGAACTACCATCTACCGAGAGAGTCGCGTCTGCCTGACAAGACATAAATGCATTTCTTTCTCCGTTGCAATAATTCTGCATAAAAGTAAATCACTAAAAGTAATCACTATGTTTTACGATCATCGCATAACGAGCAACATTATATTTCTTTTCCTTGTTGGCATCCAATGCCTTTCCAAAGAATCATGTCTGCGATGAGCCTTTCAGATTATTTTAATTAAGTAGCCAGCGTCTAGCTCTTGTTACTATTTTGATTAAGAACAATTGTAAAATTAAAAACATTTTGAGCAAATTATATCATATATGTATATAGAAATAGATCTCAGAAATCTAGGGGCCGCCTGTAATGCTAGAGACTAACTTGTGTGCGAGCACCGAAGAGGAAAGCCAATATACTTTCCAACGCATTGAATAACACGACATAATTATAGTCTCTGAGATCCTGTCAAAGCTTCTTGTAGATGTTGGTTAATTTGAATTAATTTAAAAGCAATTTGACTTACAAGATGTTATTTTCTCTGCTTGCGCGAAAACGAGTTGTCCGATACGAAAAGTACCTACTACTACTACTACAGTATATATAAAGACTTCGACTGCCTCTCATTATGCAATTTCAATTAAAATATGGGCAGGCGAGCCTGTCTCGTCGTCGGCAACGCGTTTCTCCTACATGACTCGATGCTGCGATTTTTAGGCTGGATCTAGTTTACGTTGCCATTGGCGGGCAGGACTTCACTAGATGTTGTTGTTGTTGTTGGCTGACATTGGCATTGACTGCATAAGTTAATAGATTGCGAACTGGTTGGGGAATTGGAAACTACAAATTTCTGCAGCTAGCCCGCATTGTTTGCCGCACTTGCCACCGTTTAGTCATGGTAAAATTCATCTAGCTCTCAGCAAATGTGTCCAAATTGAGATAAAGCGACAATTTCAATCAAAGGCAACAACTGGCGACAGCAGCAGCAGCAGCAGCAACGACAACAACAACAACATGCCAACAACTAAACCAGCAGCAACAACAACAGCAGACGGCGCAATTGATGCACTTGACTGCACCATACTCTGTCATCGAGTAGAGTAGAGCATACTTGCACTCGTAAACAACTGAGCATATGAATTTGCTCTTTGATAAAAGCATTTATAGAAGCTATGACTGCAGAATACTCTGTTAAGAACAAGAGGGGCATATTCGCACTTTAAAGGAACTGTCCCTGATAGCCCTGAACAAGGAGTAGAAGTATTTATGAATATAAATGTAGATTTATCAATTGCTTAAGGCATATCAGCTTTCAATTCAAATTCATTCGAATCTCATACAAGCCTACGTTCAGCCATATACCTTACTTCATGCTTTGAACAGAGCATAACAACAACAACAAGTGGCAACAGCAGCAGCTACAACAGCAACAACAACGATAGCAGCAGCGGCAGCGACAGCGGCAGCAACTCATTCAGTTCATAAAGTTGGCCAACTTCATTCAGTCTGCAACGTGAGTTTCAGCCGAACAGACGTGAGCGCGATCTCAGCCAAAGCAATAACAGCAGCAACAGCAACATAAAGCACGACAACAGCAGCAGCAGCAGCAGCAACAGCGACAGCAGCAGCAACAACTCGTTGCAAGCTGGGCGCGTCCCACGGGCAGGCAGTCAATCAAAACCGAGTTGAGCTAATAAAAAGTGCTAATTGTGTGTGCTTAACTATTGTGAATAAGTGTGCAAGCGTCTAGAAAAACACAAACAGCAACAACAACAGCAACATACCCTAAAACAACAACAACAACAATAGGCGTATATATGTATTTTCTTTTTGGTGCGGCAGCGAAATCGTATTTGCATTTCTCTCTCGCCTCAGATTAATAACTTTTTGTGTGCTTCTTTCTGAAGAGAGAAGCGAAGAGGAAGCCCCAAATCGCAGATTAAATTGGTTCGAGCCCAGTTCGATAAACGTATTTTTCATCGCATTGTTGTGGGGCTTTCGGGCCGGCTCATTGTTGTACAGCTGGAGATGAAGTCGACCGTCTTATTGTTGTTGGCCCCAACATAAATTTGAATAATCGAACATCTAAATGCAAATATTAGAAATCTATTCGCTGAGACGCACAACTAAAAAGTAATTTATAATCAAAATCAAAATAAAAAGCCGCAAGCAGCAAAAGTGACCTGAAAGCTAATAGATTTATCTACTAAAGCTATATCTGCATATACTTGTATAGATCGTGAATAAAGCTTATTCAATTTTTGGGTAAGTTTTTGTGTGATATGCATATATACATATACATATACAAAGAACTGTATGCTACATATTAAAACTTATATGGATAACAGTTTATTTTTTATTTGTCTGCAAAATTTTTAATTAAAAGTTTAAAATAAAGGGAATATCAAATAGAAAGTTTACAAAGTATGAACTTACCTTGAAATCAATAAAAAAGTAAAATGAGAATCGAATCGAATTCCCTTTGTAGCGCACCTAAATAGTTTTCGTCAATATCGACAAAGGTCTATATAAGTTATTTGATGTATATATATTGTGGATCGCCACTGTCGCTGGCATTCAATACTAATTGCATTCGATCGTAGTGCCACAGATAGCGCGCAAATCCAGTCTCGATATGAGAAATTCGCCCAAACAACTTAATAGCCTGTGGTCCGCACGATTCGCACTCGACTCGGCTCGAGTCGACTCGACTCTTTGCATCGCAGCTATTAAATAATTAATGGCCAGCGATGCAAAAACCAGCAAAACAAAAATCTGAAACAAAAGAAATGCTTGTTACATGTCGTGGAGTGCCGAGTGGAGTGGAGCCGAGTGGAGTGGAGTGGAGTGGAGTGGAGTGTGGATATTGGTGCATGCCTGCTGCTGCATTATTTACGGCCTGCTTAGCCAGCCGCTTGCCGTAACTCTGGCGAATTCTCATTAGTGCGGGCAACGGAGTCATAAAACCAGAACCCGAGAGCATGTGCTCGGCTTTGTCTAGAAGTGGAGCTCGTCGGCCATGGATCATCTTTTGATTGATTTGCCGCTCATCTGTAGAAAGTTCAACTGTCAATTTGCTTGCCAATTACATAAAGCCCCATTCAACCGGCTCCCAATAAACTGTAGTCCCAACCACCGTTATGAAACGAAGCAGAAATTTAACTAAAATAGAAACTATTTTCACTCTTGTCGTCTAGGTCGTTAGCTAACGTGTTTATAGAGCAAAGGGCAGACTAGACCGTCATCCAATTGGCAAGTGAAACAAGTTAGTAGGGCACTCGTAGTGGGAGTCTAAAAGGTCAATGGAAAACCCTTAATCTATACATATGTTTATTTCTTATAATTCTACATCATTCGTATCTTCTTTCCGAATAAACTAGACTTTTAGCTTTATTTATTGCACAATCAATCAATAGAAAGAATAGTTTAGTGTTTTTTTTTTGTGACTTTTATTTATTATACTCTAAGTGGGCTAGTCCCTGCCCACTTTGTGGGTGGCCAGGGGCTTGTCGACGCGCACCACGCGCTCGGCCACATTCAGATAGGCCTCGTACTCGACGGTGTCGGGCGTGGTGTCGTAGTGGTAGTGGCCGCCCCAGTTGCTGAAGGAGAAGGAGTGGAAGTGCTGGAGACGCAGATCGAGGTCGTGCTCCTTGGTGACCAGCGTGCCCAGGGCGTTCAGCTGGGCGGGCATCTCGTAGAACTTGAGCCACTGGTTGAGCTGCTCATCGGTGTGAATGGGCGTCGCGCTGAAGTCGCGCATCACGTGCTGGTGGACGGCGCCCTTCCTAATCACGAATATGCCACCCAGTCCGACCACTCGGTCCCCGTAGTGCTGCTCGAGACCCTGGCGTATGCACTCAATGAAGTTGAGCTCGCCCTTGCGCTGCTTGGCGCTGATCTTCAGCACGGGCCCAGGCTCACCCCGGCTCAGATACAGATTCAGCAGCAGGGCACAGCGCGGCTCCGAGCTCGGAATGCGCTCCAGCACGCACTCCTCCTGCTCGCCGCGCACCGTGGCCGTGTAGCTGCCATTGGTCAGCTTGTCGGCGGCGCTGACCGACAGATTGTAGATGCCCTCGCAGTTGGAGCTGCGTATGGGGTAGGGTCCAGCGCCGGCGCCAATGGCGAATATCTTTCCAGCACCCTGTATGCGGCGCGTTATCTCCGTGATATTATACAGCTTCTCCCGTTGCACCTGGGGCAGCAAATACGGCGGACCGCCCACCTCCAGCAGCGTTGCTTTGCCGCCCAGCCCGGACTCGACCAGCCCAAACTCCTTGGCCTTCAGATCGGGGCAGGCGCCCACCTCAACAGAGGCGCTGACAAAGTTTTTGCGCAGAGCACCCTGTATGACTGAGAGAGGGAGAGAACAAGAGAGTGTTGAGCGTTGAGTGTTGAGTGTTGACACTGGCAAAAGCTTTATCTTGCCCTCAATCAAGACAACGCAAAAAAGCTAAACCAAAAGCTCTCCAGCTGACATTCACATTTGTTTTTGTGCTTAGAATGAATAGCAGAGATAGTGTGAGAGAGACAGAGAGAGAGGGGAGTGAACAGTCATTTAAGTGATGTACTTGAAATACCCTTACCTGAGTTGATTTGCCTAAAGAGATATGCGTTTGAGATTTTGTATACTTTTTTATGTGAGCTTTAACTGTTGACAATAATTTATTGCATTCCCTCCAATTATGAGCTAAGCGCAATGTTTATCAGTTTATCAGCTGAGAATTGTGATCATATGTCAGGCTTATGATGTTTGAAAAGATGTAAAATATCGCCATAATTCAGCTCTTCACTTCTGTTCTTATTTTTTAAGGACTGTACGTATACACACACATGTATATATAAATATATATAGTATAAAATTTAGCATATATTAAATGTATTCTAATCACACACAATCTGCCTAAGCTCTTAGATCGAGCTTCGCTCAGTCATTTGCTTCCACACATCACATAGTATTTTCCCAGCCAGTCGGCTAGGCCTCTCGCTATACTTTATAAGAACACGCAAAGAGAACGCCTCAACGAAAAAGAAAAAACCGGCTATGGAAAGTTCGGCACAGTTTGTGAAGGTCATTTAATGTGTTGCTGCTGCGTTTCACTCTGCTGCAGCATTTTACTGCTGCTGCTGCTGCTGCTGCTCATGCTACTGTTCGCCCTCTTTAAATTTACCTGGCTGCAGCTCCTCCAGTGTGGGCACATGCAGTGGCTTCTCCTCGAAGAGCAACTGGGCCGTGTTCAGCTGGCTCTGGCTCATGTTTCCTATTTGCTGGCGCTCGTTAAAGTCGCGACTTGATCGATGTTGCTTGGAAGTGCGACTGAGTAGCCGCAACTGCGCACAGCTCGCCTTTGGGTTGGCTTGTCCTATAGTTAACATTGCCCGCTCATACAGGGTGACCCGTTCGATGATAAGATAAACCGCATTTCGTAGATTTTCCACAAACATGTTTGATTAGCACCTAAATATTCTTTTCTTTTGGACACTGCAGGCACAGGCGGACAGACACGCCGTAAGCTCATGTTTTCGCTCTTGGTTCTATGGCTCGGGAGACGGTACATTTAGTGGTACAGTAGTCATTTGTCTTGGGGGCTAGCATACGGGACAATAACTATATAGTTTATACATTAATCATTTCATCTCGAATTGACAAGGTTTTCAAGAGCAGCATTACACAAAGATTTTAGATTTACTTTGGGGAATCCAGACTACTACTTCCCTATCAAAAAGTCAACAAACTATTTAATCAGCTTTATTTTCAGGCAGTTTAGAAATTCTGTTGCACTTTCAGTGAAAACTTCAGCTAAGAAAGATGATAACACTTAACCTGTATCCATATTATTTCAATGATATTTTGTAGCCCAATCTAAATGGTTTTGATTATAGAGAAAGAAACTGAGCAGCTTTGGAAAACCTGATATTTGTATTCACTAGACTTCTATTCTACCTAATTTTATGCGCCTTTTGAGCCCACACGACGTTTTTGTTTATTTTTATTTGGATGTCTTTCAACCTACCCTACGAATAATTTCCACGCGCCCGATAACTTTCCCCTTCTGTATATTTTGTCACAGCCGTTAAAACTGGAAACCAGTTTCAGATTTGATTGCGACTCGACTTCTGCATTCTAGTTTACATATTCGAAAGGCTTTTGTGTGAAAAACCATAAAAGATAATACATAAATACAAGCATGGACAAAAGATTCGTTTGGACCAAATGTATTTTTGGCATTATACAAATTAGTCCATTTCTCCACGGAGTACAGTTAGAAGAGAATGCTCGCTCGGGGCGTCGGCTCATTCATTAATGAAATTCTGCACCGAGCAAAGCAGTCTTTACTGTACTGTACAGTTAGGGCTCTGTGGCCTTTACAGTCCACTCAATAGGCCTCTCTATGGAGTCACTACTGTACTGTACGCGGTATACACACAAGTGATAAGAACTGTTTGCGCACACCCTTGGGGCTTAGCTCTCATCTGCGATAGTGCAGCCACAGAGATAGTTGGGGCTCGCCGCAGACCTGAGCTATTGTCACATTTGGCAGCCCAGCACTTGGTCGCAGTTCCAGATAAGGCTTGCCCTGGTCTCCCCCCGGCAATTGGGACAAATTGAAGTGTTGCCTGGGTGTTAGGTTGATGAATGCTGCAAGATGCTGACCCGAGCATATGATTGACCCGCTCTCGACCCACATATCAGCAGTGCTTCTACTGTGTCCCCATTAGCTGACGGATCGCCTTTGAGAAGAATTCTGCGACACTCACTACACTGCGCGAAAAGCTGGGCTCAATGCCAGAACATGATGGACATGCCATTCAAGCAGCTATTAGAGCTAATTAAAAGCGTTTTCAATACAGCAATTTGCAGCTGAGCCATGTCTAGACCTGATTGCCGAATAGAACCTGCTGCCGGTTTTCGCTGCGTGTACGCCATTGACGCATCTAATCACACTGGCCATGTCCATGTCCATGTTCATGTCCAAAGAGATTATTACCAAAAGTGGTCCGAGCAGCCTCTCAGTCCATCACACAGATTGTTGATCATAATTACGCGAAGAGGCAGCTGGCGGCAGGCGGCAGGCGGTAGGCGGTAGCTCTTCAATTCTCAATTGAGAACATTTGCCAAGGATTGCCTTCTATGCAGCAGGCTGAGCTCATTGTGCTCCGGCGTCGACCTCAATAGGCGTCTTCAAACGAGCTCGAGCGACCCAATTCCAGAGGCCCATGCGCAGAAGTTGGTCGTTCACTTCACTTTTGCGCTTTTTTACCGCACCAACTGGTTACGAACTATGTCGACAACCACACACACACACACACATGCATACACATATACAAAGAACATTCAGTGATCATTCTATTTGTTGATTAATCGCCATCCATGTTCCTGTCACATTAGGCAATGCTTGACAACGGAGCAACACAATCGTAATGGGCAATCGCAGTGGGGCACAGAGACCGCCTGCCGGGGTTGGCGCTGGCTACGAGGGCAGCTCCCAGTTCAATACGCGCCGTCGCTATCAGCAGCACAAGCGGGAGTACTGCCTGCAGGATGAGTTTCGCTCGAAGACTCTGCCCGCACGCTATGCACAGAACGAGGCCAAGGCTAATGAGGAGCATCTTGGCTCGAGCAGCTGTCTGGGCACTGGCAATGCGTCGCAGGGCGGCGAGACGTCGCGCATGCTCTTTCTGCTCTACCTAATACATCGCACCTGGAACGTGGTCACGAGGTAAATAGTCATGAAGCTCCGCTAACCACCTAGTACTGATTGCATTCTCCCTCTGCAGTCGTTCGACCACCCAGAAAGCATCACCTGTGGAAGCACAGCAGCGTTCACGTCGAGCTGACGAGGAGTGCTCCATTGGCATGACAGACATGGATGCCTCCTCCTACTGCTCGCAGTACTCGAGCTGTAGCTGCAGCTACTGCTACGAGGATGCACTGGATAAGCGCACCAATGCGGACAGCTCGAATGCAGATGAATATTCTCTCGACTCCATTTACGACAACGGCAAATACTTGGGTTACAGGTGAGCTAAACCAAAACAAATTCGAGTTACCGCCGGCACAGCGTTCATAGCAAGCAGCTTGCGTCAGCTAGCAACTGCAAAGAAGTGTTGCCTACCTTCAGGCTGCCTGTGTAAATAACTAAATAACTGCACTGCTTATGTGAGTAGAAGTGAACTGCTTGGCAGTTGGGATTCAAACACATTGAACTTTTTTATAGTATAATCATTTATTCAAGTTTTGGGTTATCAAGCTTAGAAGCAGTCGTTGATGGAAGGCAGAGCACCGTTGCAGAACTTCCAGGTGGACCAGGCAGTCCAGCCCTGCTGGCTGAGGATCTTCTGGGCGCAACGGACGGAGTTGGTGATGTCATCGGTCAACAGGGCGTTGCAGCTGAGGTGGCACTCGTTGTAGGAGAAGCGACCGTTGGCAGGCTGGCACCAGTAGTAGTTGTTGATCTGGAAGATGCCGTAGTCGTTGGAGCCGTTGTAGTTCTCGGGGCCAACAACGCCGGTGCGGTAGGAGCTCTCGTGCTCGGCAATGCAAGCCCAACGGGCCAGCTGGTCACGGGGAACGCCCAAGTTGGACATCTCACGAGCCAGGGAGCAACGGTCCAGGGTGCGACCGAAAGCGGGGGCGGCCAAAGCCAGAGCGAGCAGAACGATGAAAGCCTTCATGATTTTACTTCAGTAAACTGATGTCGAGCTATGGAAATGTTTTCCTTTTTATAGGCGAAAACTTATCTTAGTCTGAGCCGCTATCGTTATCAGAAGTGCGCCTAAGATAGCTCTTATTAATGACATGCAAGTTTCGTTTACTTTCTATCTGAACTAGACAATCGACAGAGTATTGGTATTTGATAAGCGGATTGAAAATCCCCTCAAATTTGAATAGGCCAATTGAGTGCACTTGACATTATATAATCTTTGGCTGAGCTGCTTGGCGTATTTTCAATTTCTATATTGGGCATCCTCCTAAGAATTTTTTATAAGTGCATAATAAAAATAGAAACTTTCTATCATAAAATGTGCCACAGTTAAGAGCTTCATCTTAACGTCTAGCATATCAGCGAAAGTATTGCACCTTCAAGTGGCTAAGAATCGGTTAATCAAAATCAAAGCTCTTGCATGTGCTTATGACACTGCAGTTATGTTATCGCGTCTGCACAGTAAATATTATTCAAAATGTCAGTGTGATCAAACTTAGATAAATTCAAAAGGTTGCTTTAATTTCGCTATAATCAATTCGCAATTCGCAAACTACTTTAGATAGCAACTCCACAGAGATAATAATTCCTATAAAATGGAAAGCATTTCCATAGCTCGACATCAGTTTACTGTAGTAAATCATGAAGGCTTTCATTGTTTTGGTTGCTCTGGCTTTGGCCGCCCCCGCTTTCGGTCGCACCCTGGACCGTTGCTCCCTGGCTCGTGAGATGTCCAACTTGGGCGTTCCCCGTGACCAGCTGGCCCGTTGGGCTTGCATTGCCGAGCACGAGAGCTCCTACCGCACCGGCGTTGTTGGCCCCGAGAACTACAACGGCTCCAACGACTACGGCATCTTCCAGATCAACAACTACTACTGGTGCCAGCCTGCCAACGGTCGCTTCTCCTACAACGAGTGCCACCTCAGCTGCAACGCCCTGTTGACCGATGACATCACCAACTCCGTCCGTTGCGCCCAGAAGATCCTCAGCCAGCAGGGCTGGACTGCCTGGTCCACCTGGAAGTTCTGCAACGGTGCTCTGCCGTCCATCAACGATTGCTTCTAAATTGATCACAATTGATATTTGAATAAAAAGAGAAAAAGAGTATAAGCTGAAATTGGTCTGTTTTGATATACTCTTATATACGCACAGAGCGTCTTATACAACAGCTCACGAGCACTTGAAACGAGTTGAGAAAGTTAAGCCAGCCGAGCGCCAAGCGCTGAGAGTCGAAAGCCGAAGTAGAAGTCAACGCGCATCGGAGCTCAGTTTACGGTTGCTCGGGCTCGGCTCAGCTGCCTCAGTCGGTGCGTGACTTCGAAGCGAAACGGACGTGTTTGTGGTGTGTGGCGCAGCCAACGAGCGAGCGTCTTCGACAAATAACTGTGCTTAGCTTAGTCAAAAATAGACGAACGATGGCTTTGCTAGCCGTGCCTCAGGTCTAACAAAGTGCATTCGTCAAATACAATTGAGTGTTTGGGCAAAGGTTCTGATTGGCTGGGAATGTTGTTAATTGGACAACAGCCACGGCTGCATCCACCTTCACTCGACGAGCCTTGTTACGTGTCGCCGACGTGATTACGCGAGATATATTTACTTATGATCACATATTGACGTATATGTGTTTGTGTATTTATGGACAGTTGTGCGTTCTCGTGAGAAACGAGTTTATATTGGTTGGAAAAGTGCCGTCTCCATACCGTTCACTATACCCACGCTGCCCTCTCCCTCTATCTATCTCTCTCGCACTCCTTCGGCATTTCGAGCGCGCGAGCTGATTGCATTCTAACGGTAAAACGAGTACGACTCTGACAACTGGCCCCGGCTTGGCCTGTGCTGTGCAGTGCTATGCTGTGCTGTGTTGTTGTTATTCTTATAGCCTATTGCAGCATCTACAGCAAACAGCAACAACAGCAACAGCAACAACAACAATTGCAACCGTAACTAAGTAGCATAAGAAGTTTTGCGCGTTCGCTTTGTGCTAATCTTCTCAATTTATGTTTCTTGTTCTTCGATGACGCTGCAAAGTGCACGAAAGCCAACTTCTCCAATCACAAAACAAATACATGCATACCTGAAGAGCGTAAGTGTGCATGTGTGTGCGTGCGTGTGAGTGTAGACTTTTTGAGTACATTGTGTGTGTTGAATTGGCCCAATTTGGATTCGTGTCATTTTGCTCGCATTTGCTCCAAATTGGATTTCGTTTTTGGCCTAGAAGTGTGAACGGAATAAAGCTAAACGAGGTAAGAGAACAACACCCCACAGCCCCACAGCCCCATTGCCCCCTTATTCTCCATACACTCTCTCAGTGGTCAGCTCGGCATGCAGCTTGGTTGCCCATGACCTCGCATTGTTCTCCGGCTGCTGTGCGGTTCTGGCTGGCTGATACGCCCACCGCCTAATCTACATCTTATGCATACATACATACATATATGCTAATAGGGCTCGACTTTCTCATCACGGCTCACTCACGGCAAATCCTCTCGAGCGCGGCTTCGTGTGGGCAGCCCTGGCATTGAGCTGCCAACGGTTTTTTGTTGTTTTTGTGTTTGTTTTTTTTCTCTCTTTTATTTTGGTTGCGTTTGATAGAACCACTTGAGAGACAACGACGGCTCGTTAGGCCGTCGATGCTATAAAAATATTGTGGCCATATAAATTGCTGCGTGTGTGTCGAGCTAAAATACCAAAAAGGAATGAAATAATAATGCTCGATTGTGATATACTCTGTAATTTTCATTTTGCTTTCCTTAATAGGTGTAAACTCAATTTAACCATTATCTAATCTTTCCAGATATATACGTGCATGTCATCTACAGATTATGTATATTCTGTGTAAAAGCTTAGTACTGTTCTTAACACTTTTTCTGTAATCCTATAGACCCGGAAAATGTGGAGATACTTACTTTCTTTCTCTCTACTAAGCCGTTCTTTCCTCTACTAAATAAACTCACCCTACGCACTTCAGTAGATTATTTCTATCTGTAACATCCGTACATAGCAGCACAGTATACTCTATTCCGATTACTACGGGGTATACAAAGCGTATGTACACATATAAGACAAATTACTATTAACAGTACTCGAAAGCGGCAAAAAGTGCAATTCCATTTGATGAAAAATTGAATTGGCGACGGCACGCTTCGAGCCAAGTCACACACAAGATCCCCCCGTGCCGCTCACCATGCGCTGGGTAGCCCCAGTTATAGTCGCTAACAATGCCACTTGCCACACAGACCGAGCCAAGTGTAAGACAAACAATGAAAGAAATATCAGTGGGCAGCAACAGGCACAACTCATACAACTCGTACAACTCATGCAGGTCTACGGTTAGACGAAAAGTGTTCCGGTCTGATTTAACAATTGTTAATAATAAATAGCTTATGCATTGGACACGCTCCAGCTGGACAGTTGGGCGTCACACGCAATCAAACGGCCCAAACATTCGAGCCACACAAAAAGACTTTCGGCTAAGACCCGAAAACAAAGAAAAGAAATTTCCTTTTGTGTTCGGACGTGAAATTCTTGCTGAAGTTAGGGTATACTGCGCAGTCGGTTAGGAAATTATAGCTCAATCATAGACAATGGACAGTTGTTGGACACCTGACAAATGAGGCAATTGTTGATTGAGTAACCGCAATTCGCCTTAAGTTGCTCTTTATGCGGCTTAAGCAATGGGCTCTGCTTGCCCCATAGACCTTAGCCGAGCGGGTATACTGAAGTCGGGCTGAATATGGCTAACCAGTGACATATGAATATTTGTGAATGCCTATTATACCATAATATATATTCACTATATAATAGATGTATGAGTTTTACGAAAATGGATATATAGACTAATCAGGGCGAGAGCGAGTTAGTTAGCTACCTTTTGAATATGTTTACAGGGTATCTGGCCGCAGTGTCAGCCTCTCACTTGCTGCTAGCCACAAAGCTAATTGAACTAAATGGAACTGGTGCAAAGCATTTGGTATAGTTGAGGTGTTCAAAGCAGCAGCAGCGATCGTCAGTTGATTGGGCTTAAAGGCCAGCTGTCCACACACAAAATAGACAACGGAGCCAAGCTAACAATTTGCATTAAGTAAACCCAGTTAGGTTACGTCTGGCAAGATGTGCACAGCCTGGGGCCATTGTGGAGCTATCAAAAGTGAGTAAATACAGGCCTAGGCCTATCACTCACAGCCATTTGAGTTGAGACAAATTAAACAAGCAACAATATATCCATTAGGATATGAAATAGATCACACTGAAAGAGCACGAGTTTCCAGACAGGTTTGCAGTCGAGTTAGGCTTTTGATAGATGGAAGAGGAACTATGATTGTGCCTGTAGCTTAATGATTTTATGACAGAAGTTTCTTTGATGCTGATTTGATTTGATTATTATTAATCAAAATATAAACTGGACTTAACACACAAAACGTGAGTAGGTCATCCGCAGAGACATTTCAATAGCCTCGCAGTTCTATCATCAGCTTCGCTTTCGCCTTGCCACACCTGTTAATATTCGGGCTGCAGCTGTTGCAAAGAGAGCACACTTACAATATATCATTGCTGGATTATCTAGATTTGGCACACAAGTTAGAGTTCTTAGTCGATGGCTTTTATAGAAGTGTGTTAAAAATAGCTTAAATAGCCTTCTCCCATATACTCCGTATATATCTTCAGCTCCTAGTTGAACAGAATTTTCTTCTAGACATTGATTGGTAGACAAATCTGATTGTGACAGACAGGAAAATTGCATTTGGTGTTGTTTTTGGTCACTTTCTCCACAATTTACGAATCAGCCAATCTTTGACCAGAGGCGCCAATGGAGATTATAATTCCCAATAGTCTTATAATTGTGCGCATATCGTGCTCCAGCCCTGGGCGATTGTCAATCAACATCACGCTAGCCGCGACTCATCTAATGAATACGGCATTGTTAAAGCCAACAGAGTATTGGGGTTACCTTCGACATATGCATATATGTCTTTATCTCTCTCCATATACATATATCCATTCATTGATCGGCGGAACATGCGGAACTGCTACTGCAAAAAATACAAAATATAAATATATAAATAAATCTTTGGATTAATTGTTTAATATTTTACTATGAATTAAATGCGTTGTCGCTGTATTTCCACCACAAAAACTACAAATATATACACCTGTTCAACTGGTTTTCGGACACTATTGATGCCTCGAGCGGTCATAATTAATATGTTTTGGGTTGGCCCATAAATTGGTGTTGAGCCGCCGTCATTTCTGCTCGAACACCTACCAAGGCTTCGAGTTTACTTTCTATAAGACACAAGCGATTGGTGGACCGGAAAAATGAGCAAAAATTCACGATTCAAAGGTTAAATAAATTGATTTTTAATTATATTCAAAATTCCAATATGATAAACAAACAAATTCTCTGTCGAAAGTTATAGTCAAAAGATAGAAGCAGTTTTATTTGAACGCGGTTTTTATTGAACTTTTAATTTCTTTTATCCAACAAGTGATCAGTTTAGAAGCAATCGTTGATGGAAGGCAGAGCACCGTTGCAGAACTTCCAGGTGGACCATGCGGTCCAGCCCTGCTGGCGCTGGATCTTCTGGGCGCAACGGACGGAGTTGGTGATGTCATCGGTCAAGAGGGCGTTGCAGCTGAGGTGGCACTCGTTGTAGGAGAAGCGACCGTTGGCAGGCTGGCACCAGTAGTAGTTGTTGATCTGGAAGATGCCGTAGTCGTTGGAGCCGTTGTAGTTCTCGGGGCCAACAACGCCGGTGCGGTAGGAGCTCTCGTGCTCGGCAATGCAAGCCCAACGGGCCAGCTGGTCACGGGGAACGCCCAAGTTGGACATCTCACGAGCCAGGGAGCAACGGTCCATGGTGCGACCGAAAGCGGGGGCGGCAAAAGCCAGAGCGAGCAGAACGATGAAAGCCTTCATGCTAACAATTTCTAGTAAACTGATGAGGAACAACTAGAAGCCTTGCCCTTTTATAGTGCATGTTATCAAGAAACTAACTCAAGAGCCTTCTGTCTAGTATACCAAAAAAACTATTGCGCTGATAGCGATGTAAGTGCTCAGGGCTAGGAGCTAATCAGATGCTTCACGCTTCTTAAGTATATAGCAATAATTGAGTGACGCGTGGAATCTAAATTATATTGCCAATTTCATTCTTCTTATAGATAGGGAAATAGATGGCCAGGCTGGATAGCAAGGTATATGTCAAGATATAAATAGATAGTTAAATAGATAATTAAACATAAATTCGTAGCTTCCAAGCTTTCAAATATTTTTGTATTTTACTATTATTTTTGGATGGGTTCTGCTCAGTGGCTAGATTAGAGATCGTTTGCTTCTAGTCTCGCTCTGATATCATAATGAATATTATATGCTTTGTTTATAATCCGTGTCTGACCCGCGCTGTCATTTGGAGCTGAGCTTCGCTCAACTTTACTTTCTATGAGAGAAAATCTGCAATAAAACAGAAAAGGTTTTTTTTTTTTGTTTTTGTCTTATTTTTTTATGGACACGCAACAAATTATTTGTTTGTTTTTCGTTTGGCAAAAGTTTCTAATTTGATGGTCTTTATTCGTGGACGAGACACATTGAATTAGATTAATGTCCATTTCAACTTAATAAGCTCGAAAAAGCTGCAAACTCTCGAGAAACTCATTTGAAATTATTTGAATCAATCTCTAGTGTTTTGTTGTCTTTTTCTAAGACGAAGAGTTGAAAGTTATTTATCTGCAATGATACCCAGTGGCTTACGCTTTGGTCACCCTTAGCTTCGGCATTGAAGTCATTCATATTCCGCTTTGGTCACTCTAATTCATACACGCCTTCATTGGCACATCAATATTCATGTGTCTCACAACACTTTCCTTGATCAATAAAAGAACTCGGGATTAGTTTGTAGCTTTAGTTCGAGCTCCATTTATACTCAAAATTTAGAATTGTATATTAAGTCATCTCTGCTTTGACCCATTCAGAACGATTACTTTGCTTAGCTCAATTTTGGGCAACTGTTCTTAAGCTGTTCTATTAACGTAACTGTACATTCCTTTGCTATAATTAGACAATTAGTGTCGACTTTTTTTTTGTATAAATGATGCATAATTGGTCAGCTCGAGCCTCGAGATGCTGAAAGGCCCGGCTCATGCATATGCGATGAGGTTTTATTTTTTCGAGAAATTCTTTTGCTCCGATTGTAGAACTGTTAGCTGACCTACATACGTATGCTAAGCCAAGCTCTTAGCAGTTAGTTAGAAGACTTTGTTCTTGTATCTACGGAGGGGAAAAAGTAAAAGTGAATATGTTGATTATGTTGACTCTAACAAAGAACTCACAAGTCAGCGCCGGCTAGAAAATCGATAACTCATAGACAGCTAAGCGGGTCACAGAGCTTGGCTTCGCCTGCCTTGGCCTGGCATGCCTCGAAGCCACTGTTGTCAGTCATTTGGCCAAGCCAAGCCAAATGGCTTTTACAGTAGCCTTTTGTCATTCATTTTCGCTGTTAACCCAGCGTCGGTAAGGTTAACAGCTTTCTGAGAAATGCGTGTGGAGATATGTACATATGTGTAGAAATCTGTGGTCGCCTGCAGATCAACAAGTGCCTCCAGCGGGGGACCATAAGGAATACCGCTAGCAGATGCAAAAAATTGAGTGGAAAACGGCGGGTGCCTCTGCCTCCCAACATGACTGATGGTGCACGTACACTGAGAGAAGCCGAGGCTTAATCATAATGAAGATTTCAGTTTCAGTTTATGACATAGCTATGAGTGGCCTTTCTTAGCTCTCTTGAGTTGAGCTCGCTTGGTTATTTATCTCAGTGTACTCACTGTTCCATGCACCGCGCTGAATGGGGTTAATATAACAGCGCGTAGCGTCAACAATGACGGGCTTTGCATAGTTGCGGTTAGATCTTTAGACCCCGCGCTCTATCTACTGTCTAAGTCAGCCTCCATATGCCGAGAAAGCGCCATATGAGCATCTGAGTTGGCGTTAATGTTCACGTTGATCCATCTCTGCGAATGCCAGCCTTGGGGTCTGTGCCGAGTCAGTAGCTTTAACGATTCAACTTGTGACCGTTATGAAATGTAACCATAAGTACACACAGCTGTTGAGTTCTCATTTGTGTTTTAGAAAGAGTTTCAGGCCATGGAGCATGCTCTTCACACCTCAACAACCTCAACTGAATGACTGGAAAAAAGCTAAGCAAGCTAAGCTTTAGGCATTGTCGAAGCCAACTTCGTCAATTTAGCTCATTTGTTGTGAAGGAAAGAAAGGAGAGGAATGGGGAGATTTGAAAGATCTCTTACAGGAATGATTTGAATGATTTTCGCCATCGACAAATCCGCTAGATTTTGCATTAAATAAGCTGAAATAGCAGCACTGAGCCGCATCTACCTTCTATTTGTAAGCTCTAAATGCCGGCTTTAAATACCAATAGCCAACATTTAAAGCATGGTAATTGTTAAGCGAAGAGCCGAACAAGGTTAATGGTTAATACTTAACTGCTGCTATTTTACTGCCCGAAACAACCAGAGAAAAAGAGGCTAATTAATGCTGCGGATAAGCATTTAGCAATTTCGATATCTGCTGCCAGCTAAGCATTTTCCTTTGGCTGTTTACTTTTTGAAGTCTTTCGATTACGGACCTAATGAAGTCCATTGATAAGACGTCGAATCACGTCAAAACACGCGCCCACTTCAGATAGCAGTTTAGCATAGATAATTTCCAGCTATAAAAGCGCCAGCCTTTAGCCTTCTCCTCATCAGTTACTCTATTGTAAATTGTAAACATGAAGGCCTTCATCGTTCTGCTCGCTCTGGCTTTTGCCGCCCCCGCTTTCGGTCGCACCATGGACCGTTGCTCCCTGGCTCGTGAGATGTCCAACTTGGGCGTTCCCCGTGACCAGCTGGCCCGTTGGGCTTGCATTGCCGAGCACGAGAGCTCCTACCGCACCGGCGTTGTTGGCCCCGAGAACTACAACGGCTCCAACGACTACGGCATCTTCCAGATCAACAACTACTACTGGTGCCAGCCTGCCAACGGTCGCTTCTCCTACAACGAGTGCCACCTCAGCTGCAACGCCCTCTTGACCGATGACATCACCAACTCCGTCCGTTGCGCCCAGAAGATCCAGCGCCAGCAGGGCTGGACCGCATGGTCCACCTGGAAGTACTGCAACGGTGCTCTCCCCTCCATCAACGACTGCTTCTAAATGACTACGATTCTGTTCGTTCGTGATATAAAATAAACATTTTTGAAAAATATTGAATTGAGTTCGTGCTAGGGGAAGTAATCGAGATCTATTCTCTACTATTCTAGAGATCTGAACCAAACTACTCCTTAAGAATAGAAAGTTGACTTTATAGAAGGGTACATTGTCTTCGGTCTTCTCTATTCCATGATGAATAGAAAATCTTAAAGTGATGTTGTGGTCAGCTATTCTCGAGGATCAACAGTTGGAAGTCGTTCGTAATTGGCTGTTTCTCCACATGTTCGTTTGCTTTCTAAAGCCACAGAAAATTGAAGAAAGATCAATACAGAATAACGAAAGCAAGAATCAATTTGTCGCAACCCATACACAGACGCAGACGCAGACACAGACACCGACTTGGCCAAGAGACTGGGAAGAGTAAAAGCCATGGCTAGACTTCTTTTCCCTTCCACTCGGCGCGGCTGGCAGTCGTAATAGGCCGTTGACTTGGAGCGGTCAGTGAATTCTTAATGTGAATGGGTGAAGGGGGGAAGGAGGGGAGCTCGACTAGGTGGTAGGCAATAATTTATACAGGTAGCCGTCGCTCAGACCGGCTGTAAATGGGCGACTTAGAACCAAGCCAAGGAAGTGCCAATGCATTAACAGAGACACTAAAAGCCCGCTTCGAACAGGCTGGAAAACAAAGCAGGAAACCAAAGACTGGAAAATTATACCAAGTGCAAGAAAATGGGGAGAAGGTAGAGTGAAACGTCAGCAGACCTTTTCCTACAGCCAAGTGCAAAGTACATGCTTCTCTCTCTCTCTCTTTGTCTCTGTCTCTCTCTCTGTCTTTCTCTTTCCTTATAATTTGTGCATATTAGCACAAGTAGGCGATCGTCGGTTTCTAAGTAATTGCCCCCAGGCCGAAGTTCGGCGCCCCTTGGGAAGACGACATGGTGTGGGTCAACTAAGTACTTAACTTACTCGAAAAACAATTGCTGCGGTTAGCTGCCAAATGAAATCAGTCTAGCGTAAAGTTATGGCGGTCTACAGATAACAACCAAACAACCAACACAGCGAGCCGATACCAGGCAGACGTAGACGCAGTGGCATCGGGCATGGGGCACTCTCGGGTCTGCAGACAACTTGATTTGTACGCACGTCAGGGTTTGTGGCTGACTTAATTGGTTGCGCCCCAGGAAAGCGTCTGTCTGCGTGTGCGGAAAAGTGTGAAAGATGTAGAACTCAGGGAAACATATAGAAAACTACAGGGAAAGAAGAAAGCGATGCAAAAGGTATGAGAGATAATAGGCAGAGAAAATATCACTCGAAAACAACTAGAAATATGCTGAGAGAAAATAAAGGAAAGCAAAGGAAGTTACAACAGGAAATTTAAATGAAACATAGTTTCATAGGCATATTTATGTATGATAAGATATAAGAGCTTAGACGTGGCAAAGAAATCTCCGATTTAATGGAAAGTGGAACTAAAACGAATGTTTGAAGACAGTCCAGAAGTTGAGCGAGACGGGAAAACATAAACATCAACATAATTATTCCAATAACTGCAAAAAGGATCAACAAGTGAATCTTGAGCAAATCTTCTATTGCTGAGTAAAACCTTCAACCCGACAAAAGGTTTCATCCACTTCGTAACTACTGTTAATCAATAGATATGGATTTGCCAGAAAGTTCATGAAGCTGTCTAACTCTTAGGCAACACTTGGCTAGGTGTATTCCATTTATGAATTATTATCTTGACATCTCAGACATTGCACGCTTTTTGATAGAGAGCTCACTCGTAATATTATTATCTGAAGATTTCAGTTTAGCCACTTAGTGGAAAGGCGTTCAAGTGTTTTCCCACTCGGCAAAAGCAAACAAGATTTTAATACGCAAAACTCGAGTGTAGAGGCCGGCAGGCAAATTAATGGATGGTTCGATAGATAAGGTGCTCAGGGGATTCACTCTTATCGGCATGGAAATTGGCAAACAGCCAATCAAAGCGAAGTAAATTAATGTTGCAGACGGTGCTTATCAGAGCCAATCCCATGGCCAGAGAGAAAGAGAAGGGAACAGGGATGGCTTGGACTAGACTTTCAATATGCTATGTTCTCAGTTGGGATCTGATATGGTATATGCTTACCCAGATGGTTGACTGGGTGTACGTAAGCCTAGGCGCTGCTTAAACTCAGACAATGCCAAGAGATTACATTACGGCTGTCTTGTATGTTTTCCAGTTGGTTAAGTAAACATGATCTTGACTTGTCATTGTCAATGGTAACCGAGCTGAAACGATGAAACGTTGAAATACTGCCCCGGCCAGAGCTGACAAGCTCTGAGCTACTTTTTGGCATCAATTACCTGTCACATCACAAAATTGGACTCACAAATTATAAGCATTTCACCTGGCCGACCCCCAAAAACGGAATGGAAACACAACTGTGTCAAGCGCATAGCCACCAGCCACCAGCCACCAGCCATTCGAACCCTCCTACTGCTGCGTTATTATTTCGACAATAAACCCTAATTATATTAGTTGGGAGACAGCTCTGTTGATATATTACCCGGAGGGGCCTCGCAGCAGGCAGGCGCACTCTGTAGTTAACAAATCGCGGTGAAAATCATAATGAGCGTTAGAAAACTCGACGTTTTTCCTCAAAACAAACCTGAGATACACTATGGGAGTCGCTTGATGAATATTACAAGGAAATATGAGTTGAGTATTATAAATAAATTCAGTTTTATAAAAGAAAAACTTTGATATAAAATAACGAAAACTAACACTAAACCAGCTGGAGAATGTAGGAAACGACATTTTATAGACTAAAGATAAAGACTTGATTAAGAAAGTATGCTAATCAATTTATTTTATTAATGACATTTTGAGTTTTATGTCTAGCCGAAAGCCTTTACTCTATACTGCTTGTAAAGAGATAAAGTGGGAGACAGAGACAGAGAGAGAGAGAGAATGATATATAGAGTGAAATATATAAGTATTTGGATATATAGATAAGGCTAGACTGAGCTAGTAAGAAAGAGACAGGGAGAGGTAGAATGAGAGAGAGAGATTGAGAAACTGAGTGATAGACATTTATACAGATATGGAGACAGAGAGAGAGAGAGAGAGAGAGAGAGAGAGAGGGGAGAGAGTATTCAACATTCGTCTAGCTGACTAGCATCTCGTCCAGCTGAGATTTAATTTAAAGTCAGGCACCAATGCATGTCAAGCTTGACAGCCAGCTATCAAAAGGCTGACAAAAGTCTGTATAGGTATCCAAAACACACACAACTCAAGACGCCAGCAACAATAACAGCGACAGCAACAGCAACAGCAACAATAGTAATGCGCCGACAACTCTTGGGAAAATCAGCAAATCTTTCTCTGACTCTTGACAGCTGAAAAGTGGGCACATTTCTCTATCATTGTTGTTGCTAAATTCTGTTAATAGTTTTATCTCGTTTGTCAGACAACGCACTCTTTATCTCTGCTCCTCTGTCCCGCCGTCTGTCCGTCTGTCCGTCTGTGTGAGTAAAATTTACAACGCAAATGCAAATGGGCTAAAGAAATGGAACTGCTGCCATGAGAACATTCGACTGCGTATATCTCGCAGCCAGCATCAAAAAGACACTCAAAAAGAGGCCATTGTTGCCCAACAGCCGCTTCGAATGGACGTTTTTAATACTCGTTCGTGCAGTGGGAAAGAGTATATCGGCTCTGCCCAAAGTCCGTCTGGCAGCCTGGTAATCGACAGCGAAAGTGTTGAGATCATCGTGATGGGTCCACTATAGGCGATGTAAATCTTGGGAGTAAACTAAAATTAGGTATTTCTATTTACATATATTATATTTTTGCACAACGAACGAGTATTGTGCAGTCTGTGCAGCACTCTCATTGGCTTTTTGTGTAACAGCTAAAGACAATTTGGCAAGGTGTCGGCTTAACACGGGGAGAAACTATACTTTTTACTACGACGTCTATTATGAGCTATACCTGTCCGAAAAAAAAAAAAACGTAACAAAAAAAATAAAAATTATGCTGTGATAAATTTGTTGTGGCCAGGGAGAACCCGCTCTTATGGCAACATGATTAAAAGCGGATTACGCATGCGCGAAAGTTGGCGGAAGAGAACAGGTGATTTATCACCTGTGAGCTTAAGCCAGCTGAAGTGTGCCAAGTCGTGACAAAAACAGAAAAGAAATTCCTTTTTTGATATATTTAATAATATCTACATAATGGGTGAAAAGTTTGACTTGACCAAAACTCTAAAAACAAATTCGCGATGTCGTTTCCAACAAGCTCTGCGTCCATCTCTCTGAGAAGTGTGAAGTGAAGTGTTGAAAAAGATCAGCCAGACTTTGTAGGGTGTGAAATATGTAATATCATCTCGAAATAAATATGCCCAGACAAAGCAGCGAACGAAGTTCTTACGTCTCTGTTTCGTAATTCAAGCTGAAACCGGCTTAGATATTCAAACGCAGCTTATAGATTTTTCCAAATCAAGACATCAAAACTGAGCTTGGCTGACAGGCCATGAATGATATATAAGGTAGATAGCCTAATGAATTATTGGGATCGAATCGAATATTTGTTTCGCTTACTCAATTCCATATTCATAGAGTGATCTCCATTCCCAGGCTATGCAACGTGTGTTCCCTAAGAAGTTTTATACATTATTCTATATAGGATCACTCTAGAAATATAGAAGAACTATTACACTTGTATATCTCTATATATACGATTTAAAACAGTTTTGCCTGTCTGCCACCACTCAGATAGATATTAAATTTCCTCACTCTTAAGCCAATATACTCAGTTCGGTAGAGGCGAGCGTGCATCGAGAGCGTTTGTCTTATAACAAGTCATTCAACTCGATGGCAGACCCTTGAGAATTTGATACAAATTGTTACAATATGGCTCTCAATCAGTTTCTACGCCCGTCTGGGCGAGTTGCTTACCATTTTCACTGCTTTTGTGGATCGAAAAAATGCATAACAACAACAGCAACTGCAACTGCAACTGAAACAGCAGCAGCTGCAGCTTTGACAAGGCTCTGCCAACTGAATATGGCAATGAGACAGAAAAGGCAATGCGAATAAATCGAATGGATCTACATTGGGGCAGAGAAGCCGAACACGTAATTGCATTGAAATTGCTTTACGCATTATTTGTATTGCTTTTTTGTGAATCAGATGAAATCTAAGCTGGAGAAGTCGTTGCCTTCTCTGCGTACACTTGCCTATCTCTCTCTCTCTGTCCCTCTCTCTCTCTCTCTCTCTCGCGCGCTGTCGATCTAGATAAACGCAACGATAACGGCATGCTTTCATACGTAATTTCTTTTACGATTGGAAATTAAATTAACTTGTTTGCCAGCAGCTATTACCAGCTGTAGTCCAACTCCGACTTCGTCTCGGAGTCCGGAGTCCGGAGTCCGAGGCGGTGCCATGCCCAATGCAGCTAGCTGATCATTTGATTCATTTTGCAATCATTGCTCATAGATACGAGCATAGCATTGCTTTTGGCCAGGTAAAATTGTCATAATGACTCGGTTATGTGTGGGCCATTATATAAAATTTCACTTTTCGCCACGCGTCCGAAAAGGCTGCGGGGACAATTTGTGCGAATTTTCTCAGACAACCCCTCTTCGCTTAACGAATGCTCACTGTAGCTGTCTATCTATCTATCTGTCGAATGTTGGTCAATAAAGCAAGTGAGAAAGTTTACATCTGTGCAAAGTTACACAATCGTGCTTTATTTGTGAGCTCAGAGCTTACTTGAAGCAGGGATCGATGCTGGGCAAGTTGCCATTGCAGAACTTCCAGGTGGACCAGGCCGGCCAGCCCTGCTCGCTGAGCACCTTCTGGGCACACCGCACGGACCTGGTAATGTCGTCCGAGAGTAGGGCCTTGCAGCTCACCCCACAGCCATTGGCCGACTTCTTGTTGTTGGGCGGCTGGCACCAGTAGCGATCGTTGATCTGGAAGATGCCGTAGTCATGGGAGCCATCCGAGTTGGGTGGACCCACCACGCCGGTACGATACGAGCTCTCGTGCTCCGCAATGCAGGCCCACCTGGCCAGCTGATCTCGTGGAACGCCAAGCCTGGCCATCTCCCGGGCCAAGGAGCAGCGATCCATGGTACGAGCGAGCGCGGGTGAAGCAGCCCATGCCAGGGCCACCAGGAGGAAAACAACGGAGGACTTCATCGTCTCACGGTATACTGCCGCAGTGGAGGCTGAAGCAACTGTTGCCCTCTGGCTGCGAGAGGTGCGGTATTTATAGCTGAGCTTCATGTGGATTCGCTGCAGTTGAGCAAGCAACCAAGCCCTGCCTGCCGAGATGTGGGTGCTTAGTTAAGTGATTATTGCTAGCAAACGCAATGTAAACAAGGGTGATAAGAATTGTTTATATCGAGTGCTGACGCATAATGCATGCTTGCTCATGAGCAGGCCTTACTTGCCCCACATGAAATGCGCTGACCTATGCAATTCTGAGGAACCCCTTCATTATGCCCCATATATCATATCTACAACAACCATTTTCCGATACCAAGTCTCAGGTGCAGTGCTCGCCGGTCCAAGTTGAGTTGCTTACAGTAATCTTCGTGGTCTAAGCTATTGACTCGCCCTTGTAAAATATACCAGAAAGCTAAGAGCTTATCTGTAGAAAATAAATGCATTTGTATGTCATTATCCCGATCTGAAAATCGTATTTAGCCGAATTCAAAGAAACTCTCCCAACTACGACTAATTTGAGGAGGCTATCAGCTCGAGCCCATAAAAAGCGCTGACCCATGCAATCCTGAGAACTCCTTCGATATGCCCCCTATATCTTCGGCTTATCCCAAGTCAAAACCCCTGCGATAATAACTAGTAATTTGTGATTTAAATTTGAGCGTAATGTATATATTTTTTCGTGAATATATGTAAGTATACTTAACACTTATGACGGCTCGCCTCCTGCGACGGCATTACTCGCCTCTCTCAGTAGAGTCCCCGTTGGTGCCCGCCGACGATTCTGTGTTGCCTACTGCTCTTTGTAGGCGTTGAGGGGATCCGCTCTGGGTGTCCCTGCTGTTCCTGCAATGTCCTGGAAGTCCTAACTAAATGACTGAAGTAAAATTTATAACAGCTATTGTACATACCGTGTTATATGTCAAATGATATATTATATATTATAAATTTTAGTCGAATTCGATGAAACTTTCTCAACTACGACGCAGCATATGGCCTGATCATATTAATCACTGTTTAGCTAATAATAATTTATCTAATCTGCGGCTGCACGCGTGCTTCTCTGACAAAATCTCTGCCTCTGGCCATTAAAAGTCTTGCTTTTCAATATCTTATCAGAGACGCAAAGGCGGAAGTAGTTTGTGTCTTGCAAATTTCAAGTTTCGGGGCTCTACCAATGGGCATACTGATAAGATTGAAGCTCCCCACAGACACAAACATACATATATATTCATATGTGCATTCATATTCATATTCATATTCATACCCATACCCATATTCATATGCTCCAACAATAACCTCGCACGCATGTTAGCCCAGTCGCAATTATCGCAGCGAGCTCCATAACGTAACTAATTCCAAATATTTAGCCAGATGGCATTGTCTTGGCTTGGGGTCTTGGCTCGGGGCCTGCTGTTCACGCAATCCGTGAGGTTGCATGTTTTGTTGCAGTTATTTATTCATTGTGCGGCATTCGAGCTATTTCGGTCTGAAATTGCACTTGATTTTTCTTTCACGTGCAGCTCGTAGGCCAAATTCCCAGCTCTTTTTGCGCTACAAGTTTAACGTCCGATCGTAGGTAAGACTTTAATATCGTTTTCAATTCATCTACATCGACTCCGTTTGACTTCACTTGACTGCGCTCCAAGATCCAAGGCCTCAAGGCGACCCCAGAAGTGCAGCAGAAGAGTCCCAACAGATATCAGCTACATGGACAAGGTCCATCAGGCCCATTGAAGCCTCTCACATAATGCGCCCTTTCTAAGTAGCCCACCGAAAAAGAAAAAAATATACAACACCTATTTGTACACCTCAGCATGACTACAGGGGCCCTTGGCCCATTGCAGACAACAAAACAATTATGTTAATCAGAGCCAACGAGCTCGGAGTTCCCTTTCTCTATGGAGCTCGATTCAATGAACCTCTGCGCAAGCAAACAATGTTGCAAGATCTCTTGTTAATAATTGTAATACAAAGAAGAGCAAGCCATTTTACACACGATTATATGGAATTATTAGACTAATGCCACCGATTTTCTAATCGAATTTATCAAAGCTCACTTTAGTTAATATTTCCATCACATTGGGCTCTTTGGCATATGACATAATTCCCCTTGAAATGCACATTTATCATTGCTCATACATATAAATGGACATGATTGTCTTTCGACGCCTTTGATCAATTGGCTTACGAACTCAAATACCCTAGTAAATAGGTCTTAGATTTAAAACGAATTCAAAAATATAATGTGATAAATTATCAACATATATGTCAATATTGACTGCAGTTATTCAAGAGATGTATACGATTGTACTTTAATACGGTTTAAATAAACAAATAGAGATTCTTTGCTTGGGGCATACCTTACTGGAATGCCAAAAGGAATACAAAAAGTTGCATAAAATACTTCATTAGAATCGACTCTCAATATTATTATCTATATTGACAACTCTTTGCCATTCTCTGTCGCTCTCTTTATTTCTCGCCGTACCTCTGTCTCTCTCTCGCGCTGTCGATCTAGATAAACGCAACGATAACGGCATGCTTTCATACATAATTTCTTTTACGATTGGAAATTAAATTAACTTGTTTGCCAGCAGCTATTACCAGCTGTAGTCCAACTCCGACTTCGTCTCGGAGTCCGGAGTCCGGAGTCCGAGGCGGTGCCATGCCCAATGCAGCTAGCTGATCATTTGATTCATTTTGCAATCATTGCTCATAGATACGAGCATAGCATTGCTTTTGGCCAGGTAAAATTGTCATAATGACTCGGTTATGTGTGGGCCATTATATAAAATTTCACTTTTCGCCACGCGTCCGAAAAGGCTGCGGGGACAATTTCAAGGAATTTAATTCAATGAATCTTTGCAAAAAATGTTGTAAGATTTATTTAAAAAGAAGATACAAATTTTACGTATGGTCCTATCAAGTTGTTCGATAAATGACAACGCAAAACGCTAAAAGCAAACATTTCGTATTTGCGTCACGTTTGTCTCTGGAGTGTATCGTTCGATTGTACTCGAAATGTACATACTTCATCAAAGTATATATATTTATTTATTTATTTCATATTTATGTGTATGTATATATATTTCTATATAGATTATAATTCTTCATTGATAAATAGCGAAACATTGATCACACTTACAAGTGGACATGATTGACTACGGTTCGACGCCCCTAATCAAAATTGATTTATGAACTCGCATACCCTACAGTGATTTGCTGCTGCCTATCGTGTTCGAGCTCATATATGTATGAATGTTTCTCGCTATGGGAGCTTTAGAAGCTGCTGTCGTAGGGCATTCGACACTCACGCATACTCATACAGAAAGGCATTTCTTTATTGATTAATTGAGAAAATCGATTTGTTTTGTTTTGGTTTATTATTTTTGCCATATTTTGTTTTGCTTTCATTGGGAATTTTGTTGTATTCCTTATCAACAGGCAGGAGTAGAAGTTTCTAGTTTCAATTCGTTTAGTTTTTCTGCTTTGTTTATACAGATAAGACAAGGCCAAGGCTTTGATTAATGTAGTGCAAGCACAGTTATCATAGCAGAGATATGGAAAGCCAAGATCTTACTTAACTGAACTTTGATTTGAATTTGACCAACTATCGCTGCCATCTATCAGGCGGCACGAGCTGTCTGGGCATCCATCCATCCATCCATCCATCCATTATGTGTTGCAGTTCATTTGTGAAATGTTGATGTGTACACACTGGCACCCAAATGCGTTTCCATTAGGCGCTTTATCACTGATCTCAATTTTCGTTTTCTTTCTGCTTTTTATTATATTTACTGAAATTGATTTATGCAAATCGAATGCAGGCAGCTTCCAGCCGTTGGATCGTGTTCGATTTGCTGCATTTGGCTTTTTGTGTGTGTTTTGATCTTTCATCACTTTTCTCCGCTTGATCGGTGAGAGTGCAGAGAGTTGGGCGGTGGGCGGGGCGCACTCTGTGGGAAACGCTTGGCAAATTGCCAAACACACGTCGCGACGCTAAAGTTTTTACTGGCTTAATCATGGATATCAATTGCCCACCTCCCTCGCATGCCGAGGTGTACGAGCGCTACCTTGAGCCATGACACACCTGTCCGAAAGAACTAGCTAGATGCCGTAGAAGAGAAGACATGCTTAAGTATGCAGCAACGTGACTGATGCGTTCAATTGATATCAAAATAAACCATATAAGCACATATACATTCACATATGCATGTATATAGAGATATGCATGTATGTGTATAATGTTGAATTTCTTTGCTTTGCAGCGAGGCACGTCATAATTTCGAATTGAATCTCATTTGCATATGCAGACGCGCGCAGTTACCGTTAGAGCGCATTGTCAGCTAACGGTGCATATGGTCTTTTATCTCTGCTGCTGAGTAGCTGACTCGCTGAGTAGCTGAGTAGCTGAGTAGCGGAGTAGCTGCCAAGCTGTCTGAGTGAAAGTGCGCGCCTTTATTTCTGTTTCGCTTATTGACATGTTAATTTTTTGACAATATTTTCGCTTACGCATTGAGTAACAAGAAGTCGGCGAGTAGAGCTGCTGCTTCCATGATATTTCCATCTGAGGCTTCAATCAGTAGTCGCTCACGGTCGCCGATGGAAGCCCACACTCATGTCACTCAATGAGTCGTTGACAGTGCCAAGAAAATGCTAAACAAACTAAATGGCTTGTTTTTCCGGTGCGTTACGTGCCGCCCAGTTGCCCAGTTGCCCAGCCCCAGCTGCGACTCCGACTCCGACTCCTGGCCAAGACCAGTCTCTGATAATTTATATACATATATGTATATGTGTATACTCATACATATATGAATGCAAATTCGAGTTCTGCATGAGAAATGTGCAAATTCGTTTTAACGACTTTTTAATTTTTTTTGTTTTTTCTTTTGCCTGTTTCATTTGCAGCGACAGCTCCACGCAGCACTCACAGATGGCGCCCAGCGTATGCGATAAGTCGCCCAAATTGCCACCACATAATGCAGCACCGGCAACGGCAACGGCAACGGCAACGGCAACGGCAACGGCTGCCGCTGCTGGCCAGGCTCAGTCCTCCATACCAGCCTCGTCCAGCGGGTCGGGCACGCATAAGTATGGAGCCAACAGCGTGAATGGTTCGTTGGCCTCGTACAAGATGGCCGGCTCGGAGCAGAGCTGGCCACAGGCGCCCGTCTACAGCAAGGAGAATCAACGGCCGCCCGTCTACAATCCCGAGGACTACGTTCTCTCCTTGCGCAAGTTCACCAAGGGCAGCTCGTCTGGCTCGGCCAAGCCTCAGTCCATCTACGACGTGAACATCAATGGCCAACTCCAAGCGGGCAAGGAAGACGCGTACAAGTCCGCCACGCTACCAGCCAAGCACTCCGGCTACAAGTAAGTTTTTGCCCCCATCATAGGGTATCTAGCGCACATCAACCTGACATTTGTCATCCACAGGAGTCCCATTCCGGCGCCACCTGAGAGCGACAGTGAGATGTCCCTGCGCCAGTTTGGCTCCATAACCGATCTGCTGACCAAGCTGCGAGCCGATCTTAGGGTGTCCTTCCCCAGGTAAGACAACTTCGCAGTCGAGATGCGGCGACAGCCAGTCGAAAGTGAGAAAAAAACAAAAAACAAAGCAGAAGTGCGTTTTAGACAACTATTTATTATATTCAAGAATCAAGAAGGGGAGAGTAGCTTAGAAGCAGTCGTTGATGGAAGGCAGAGCACCGTTGCAGTACTTCCAGGTGGACCAGGCAGTCCAGCCCTGCTGGCTGAGGATCTTCTGGGCGCAACGGACGGAGTTGGTGATGTCATCGGTCAACAGGGCGTTGCAGCTGAGGTGGCACTCGTTGTAGGAGAAGCGACCGTTGGCAGGCTGGCACCAGTAGTAGTTGTTGATCTGGAAGATGCCGTAGTCGTTGGAGCCGTTGTAGTTCTCGGGGCCAACAACGCCGGTGCGGTAGGAGCTCTCGTGCTCGGCAATGCAAGCCCAACGGGCCAGCTGGTCACGGGGAACGCCCAAGTTGGACATCTCACGAGCCAGGGAGCAACGGTCCATGGTGCGACCGAAAGCGGGGGCGGCAAAAGCCAGAGCGAGCAGAACGATGAAAGCCTTCATGTTTACAATTTTCAGAAACTGATGTCGAATCTCCCGAAAAGTGCAGCTTTTATAGCTAGCGTATATCTCTAAGTAGGCCCTATCTATGACATCGAAAGTGCCACGCCGTTTCCTAATCAACTCTCTCGATGATAGCAATTACTGCCGAGCTGATAATGAAAATATAATATTAGAAATCTGTATTCGTCAATCAGCTTAGCAAGATTATAGTTCTTAAGTAGGTCTGGAGATAATGTGGCTAGATGCAGTCAGTATTACGCAGTCTTCAAAGAGTTGGGACTCTAATCCGAGTGGAGTGGAAGACTCTTTTCGAGTTGCGGTTCTCATTTCTCTTCTGGTGTCTCGTTGCAGCTTCGTGCAGGAGTTTGTGGCCACGCCCTCGGATGGCATTAGCCACTTGCTGGAGGTGCTGCGTGCCATACAGATGGCCCAGGCGAGCAATGCGCCCGCCCCGCTGGCCGCTGGCACCAATTCGCTGGCCATGTCACGCAATCCGCAGAGCTATCAGCGACGAGCCTTGCTCGACGAGCTCTCCTGCCTGTAAGTAACAGATTCATTACGTCTCAAGACATCGCTCACTCCTTCTCCTTCTCCCTATCTCTCTCTCTCTCTCTCTTTGTCACTTGCAATCGTCGCCAGACAATGCCTGAGCATTTGCTGTTCCCGCTCCTTGGATGCCATCGCCCGCTTGGGCACCACACCGGTGGGTCTCATGCCACTCGCCTCCTCGGCCACGGGACAAGGCATACGTGGACGCATCCTGGCTCTGCAGCTGCTCGCCGCTGCCTGCGATCGGCAGCCGTTTGGTCAGGGCAATGGCGGGCAGAAGATCAGCGCCGCTGGCCACACCGCCGTCTCGGAGGCGATGTCCACGCTGCGACTGCGCTGCAGCGAGCCCGTGCGCTTCCGCCTGCTCATCGGCATCCTCAACAGCGGCGGCGGCTCGGGAGAGCTCCAGTGCGCTGGCATCAAGTGAGTAACTGCGCTAGACTCTAACCAACAGCTATTGAGCAGCCCCTTGTGCCTCTTAGATTCCTCAACACGTTCATCGAGAGCGCCGTCAGCCTGCAGCAGCGCTTGTACATCCAAGCGGAGCTCTGCCAGGCTGGCCTAGAGACCAGCACGTTGGCCAGAACCATATCCTCCTCCTCGCCCTGGCTGGATGCGCTGCGGACCGAGATTAAGCGCTTCAATGAGCTGCACATCGACGTGGACAAGATGATGGCCCAGGCGCGCGATGCCGATCGAGTGCGCAGCCAGATGGTAATCTTGGAGCGTCGAGTCCAGATCTTGCACGAGGAGAAGGCCGTGCTCACATCGATGGAGCGACGTCTGCAGGAGCGTTGCGCGGAGCTGCAGCGCGAGATCTTTCGGCTGCAGGGCGCACAGGAGTCGAACTTCAAGCCCGTGGAGGCGCATCAGCCGGTCGCACTGCCACGCCAGGTGCCGCCCACCTCGAAGACAGCGGCGGGCAGCAAACAGAGCTGCTCGGAGCACGAGGACGAGGGCATCAGCAGCAGCGAAACGGGCGCCTCTCTCAGTCCTGTGCCCATTCTGGTGCTGCCCTCCAAGTCCAAGCACCACAAGCAGTCGCGGAAGGCTGCGGCGCGCAAGGGCGAGGAGGACGACGAGGACGCCGCCACCATAGAGGATGTCATCGAGGAGCTGGACAACATAGTGAGCGAGGCAGAGAAGCAGATTTCCAGCCAGACGCCAACAGCCAAGTCGGGCCAGACTGCCAACACCAGGCAACAGCGTCAGCAGCAGCCGCAACAGCGCAGCCTCGAGCAGGAGCAGGACATTGTGCCGGTCAACATTGTGCCACAGCCGCCACGCAAGTCCCGATCCTTGGCCCATCTGGTGCCGCGCACGGACTGCTCCGAGCCCGAGGACTCGCAATACGGCATGCTGATACCAGCGGATACGACGGCCGTCGAGCGCCTGGCTGCCATGCAGACCTTCTTCGATGAGGTGGACTACGACAGCACGGATAGGGAACTGGAGCTGGAGAGGTCCTACGCACTGGACGCGCCCTCCACCGAAATGCCCGAGGCGGAGCCAAGCGCCGCCGCAACGGCCTACAATGCGAGCACCAACCGGGAGCTACTGGATGTCATAATGAATGCGCGGCACGACGACAACGATCCAACAATACTGGCGTTGAGGAACAGCAGCCAGGAGGCGCTGCAGCACGAGCGACAGCAGTCGAGCAAGACGCCAGCGCCGACGCCGCCCGCGCAGCATTTCAACGGTGTCTTCTTCATGACCGGCATGAATACGCCCCAAAAGTATCCAAAGCCCGATCTCACCGCCGCCCTGCAAGCACGCCGAGTGACCAAGAATGTGGAGCGGCTCGAGGCGGCCTTCGCCGATGGCCAGGCCCACAGCAACGAGGCAAACAATGTGCGCGAGAAGTCGCGCAGCAATCAGCAGATCTATTTCAGCAGCAATCCGGCAATGCGTTGCTCGCTGCTCGACTACCCGGGATCGGGTCAGCTGACTGGCCAGATCTCTGCACGCACGCGCTCCTACACGCAGGGCTCCAAGGTGACGGACCTACCCTCGGGCTTGTACTGAAGCCCCACCACCTCGTCCAGATACCCCTGTGCTCCTGTGCAATACAAACGAATAGCTCCTAGGCTAACGATACATACTCGTCTACATATAAGTCTTATTTTTTTACATTCACCTTTCATTGATTGCTAGAGGATAATATAGGTCTTTATATTTCGTAGCATAGATTGGGTGGCAGCTTCAACCGGGTACCTTACTCTTAAGTCATTCCCTATGTCTAGATTACAACAGTAATATCATATTTATATTTCTTACAATAAATAATTTAGTAGATAAAACCAATCAGAATTATTTCATTGGATGGTGGATGTGGGTGAATTGCTGCAAACGTCGCCCTAGTATGTGAATTGATGTAATAATGATATAACTTAAGAGGTATGCATGGGTGTATAAATATATATAGATTTAGATTTCAGCAAAAACAGTGTAAATCTGAAAAGTTCTTTACTGGGCTAAAAATATCTTTTTACAAAATATAGTTGCATAATTTAGGGAGACTGTTGTTGTGGCCGTTGGGGCCAAAATTTGAAAAAGATAAGATGTTATTCAAGAGAATAATGTTATTATTTCGCACGTTTCAGGGCGTTTGGGCAAGCTAGAACTATATACTAGCGACTAGCGACTAGCGACGTTGTAAATAAATAAATTCAATTGGTATTTCAAGCAATTTTTTATTATATTCAAGAATCAAGAAGGGGAGAATAGCTTAGAAGCAGTCGTTGATGGAGGGGAGAGCACCGTTGCAGTACTTCCAGGTGGACCAGGCAGTCCAGCCCTGCTGGCTGAGGATCTTCTGGGCGCAACGGACGGAGTTGGTGATGTCATCGGTCAACAGGGCGTTGCAGCTGAGGTGGCACTCGTTGTAGGAGAAGCGACCGTTGGCAGGCTGGCACCAGTAGTAGTTGTTGATCTGGAAGATGCCGTAGTCGTTGGAGCCGTTGTAGTTCTCGGGGCCAACAACGCCGGTGCGGTAGGAGCTCTCGTGCTCGGCAATGCAAGCCCAACGGGCCAGCTGGTCACGGGGAACGCCCAAGTTGGACATCTCACGAGCCAGGGAGCAACGGTCCATGGTGCGACCGAAAGCGGGGGCGGCAAAAGCCAGAGCGAGCAGAACGATGAAGGCCTTCATGTTTACAATTTTTAGAAACTGATGTCGAATCTCCCGAAAAGTGCAGCTTTTATAGCCAGCGTATATCTCTAAGTAGGCCCTATCTATGATATGGAAAGTGCCACGACGCGCAGAAAAACGCTTCCTAATCTACTTTCTCGATGATCGCAATTAACTGCCGAACTGATAATAATAGTATATTATATTATAAATACATACATACATAGTTTAGTATATATGTACATATGTACATATGTACATATGTATGTTCATATTTGATTCAACATATCCATTACCCAATCAATAAAAAATAACATGTTTGTTTAATAATTATCGATTCCGTCTTAAAGCAAATAATTATAATATAACAATCATATACATATAATATATTGTTAAAATATATATTTTTATATAATTAGTTAATTCCATTAAATGTTTAAATATCATAGTTTAAATATCATAGGCAATATTTGAGCTCGTAAGGTTTTAGAGCCATAGGTTGCCAAACTGAACGATAACGATATTTTATATTTTAACGATAACGATATGACATATATACACTATCGAGTGTATAAGCAATAGAGCAATGCATTTTTATTAGAAATTATTTTGTTTCTAGGTTATTTAAAATAATAAAAATGTGGGCATATGAATTAATTTTGTTTTATAGCAATTGCAAAAATTCGTATGTGTGAATTGCTCATTGCTATGAAACTTGTTGAGTGAGCTACCAATTCAAAAGAACGAAAGGAAGAACGTTGAGCGAACTTGTTATCAAGAGTGATTCTTTCGGTCGGACGGGACGGCTTATAGTTACTTTAATCAGCAAGAAGCAACGACGAATTGGTAGTGAATTTAAACAAGTGTGCAAAATAAAAACAGTTGGTGTTGAATAAGCGGCGGCGAAATGTTTAACGGTTGGTTTAGTTACAAATTTGATCAAATTAAATTAAGCAACAAAATCAACATTCGACGACTAGCACAGGCACACTAACACATAGACGCAATCAAAAGAAAGATAATTGAAAAGCATTCTCCCATATTGATTGAGTGGCAAACAAAATTGAATCGGGGAAAGAACGAGAAATGTGGATCTAAAAAGTGCAAGGCTAAAAAGACGGATGGGCACAGCAATAATGTTGGTCACAAAAGTTTGCCCTTGCTTAAACGTATATAATATGCATACAAATCATTCAGAGCACAAAGCATTTTATCAGTTTATCTAGTTGAGTCACGGTTGAATCGCTGCAAAAAAAAAAACTGATGAGGGCGCACAGCAAAGGCCCTCGCATTTCTATACTCTATCCGAGACATGTGTCATAACGGTTTCAATAAGACGATTGTGACGCACAAATGTATATACATACATATATAAAATAATTGCGGTAGTTAAGTTTTCATCTTAGAGATGAGATGAGTGCAATTGACTTTTGCTATTTCTTGAACACGAACCAAGCCAATGTTCCGAATCACGCGCAGTCGTTCCCCCATCTAAGAATATAGTTCCTGCATTGCTCGTGTCACGCGTCCCACTCTAACTTACTAATATTTAGGCTGAGGTCAATATAACTAAATGGTGCATTCTAGCTTGGCCTAATAGATATACATATGCAACTAATTGCGATTATTTGTGTAGAGCATCGGATGTTATTGATTTGTTGGCAACATTGCATTGTTTTGCCCCGTCCCCTGCTCATTCGCTCGCTCTCTCCCTCTCCCTTCTTGCTTTCGGATAGAGAAAAATCTTCTACGTAATAAGCGCAAAATCCGCAACTAACAATTCATATTGCTAATACATTTATTTTCTGTAGATTCATCGCTTACACATTCAAATCTCAAATCGCACTGACCTTTTTGCCCTCCATCTGTATAACATCATAATCAAGAAAGATTCCAAAGCTCAAATACGCATCATATACCTGCTGATATATACGGAAGCCATGGCTTGGATGGCCTTTGGAGCACTCGCCTCTGGCTTTGGTATTTGCTTCTTAATGTTCTATGTTTGATGTTCGTGATTGTTATGGTTGTTGGTGTTGTTTTTTCTTGCATTCTGTCCTTTTTACCAATTGTTGCGTCTTGAGTGCGGTGATACTGTAGTTTTATTATATATATTCATTTGATTACTTGAACTTACAGTGCTGCAGCGCCTGCTGGGCGGAGATACCCCGCCGAATAAAGTTCTGGAAATCAAGAGCGAATCGTTGGGCACCTTGCAGGTTATGGCGAGGGATGATGCAATGGTTCTGTTCGCACCGCCGTACAACAGCAGCGATAAGCGCGCCGTCTACGAGATTGTGCTGCAGCGACCCACCTCCGATTCAAACACCACTTCCTTCAGTCTCTACCGGTCGCCCGTACAGCAGGAAGCGGAAGAGAAGTTCAATACCTTTATGCAGCGTCTGCCTGTCTTTG
This sequence comes from Drosophila navojoa, assembly GCF_001654015.2. Next base: position 294,424 of record NW_022045943.1, read on the forward strand.
TGGGCATTGTCAAAGAAGTATGTGATCTGCATGATGGCATTCGAATCAATCATATTAATTATTCCCCGGTTGCAGTATTACAATGTGAATGGATTGCAAAAGGTGTGCGATGCCCTCTCAGATAATCCGTCGTGGACGTTGGCCCATTTGGTTGCCTACTTCAATCTAGTTGAATATATCAGCAATCCCAAGGTGCTGCAGTGTATCGATGTGGCAGATCATACAACACTCATGTCGCCGTTTCAGCTGGCCATCAAACAGGGTCACATAGAAATGGTAAAGCTGCTTTTGCCCCTTAGCAAAATCGAGCACTTGGACATAAACAGCAATTCGGTGTTTCACTATGCCGCCAGCACTTCCAAAGAGATCATCAATGTGAGTGACAGTCAAAGACTTGGTTAGCTCTGCTCTCAACCGTTCAACTGTTCCGCTTTCATTGCAGCTGCTAACGGAGAACAGCACTGTAAATCTGAACCACCTTAATTCGGACGGTTGCACGCCGTTGCATTTGGCCTGCTTGACAGACAAGCCGGAGAATGTGAAGGCTCTGCTGCTCGCAGGCGCCGATGTCAACCTGAATGCCAAGAATATAAGCAAACTGTATAAGACATCGACACCCACATCGGTGGCCTCGTTCCTGCGCACCAACGCCAGCAAGCTCTACACCCAGGATATGAAATATGGCGGGACACCGTTGCACTGGTGCTCCTCGCGAGAAACTCTGCACGCCCTCATCATGGAGGGATGCGATGTGAATGCCACCAATTTCGATGGACGCACCGCACTGCATGTTATGGTGGCTCGCAATCGCTTCGAGTGCGTGGTCACGCTCCTGGCGCACGACGCAGACATCGATGTGCTGGACAATGAGGGAAATGCTGCTCTACACATAGCTATCGAGAAGAAACTAGTGCCCATTGTCCAATGTCTGGTGGTCTTCGGCTGTGACATCAATCTGAAGAACAAGGCGGGAAAGACGCCGCGTCACATGGTAGGCAACGATGCCAACGGCAGCAAGGAGGACGAAATATTATACATATTGCATTCGGTGGGTGCCAAGCGTTGCTCCGACTCGAATTCAAAGTGTCCGCCCGGCTGCAATCCCAAGGGCTCCTACAATGGCATACCGCCAGAGGCACCAGAATCCGTGGAGCAGAGAGAGCACATCGAAAATATGTTGGCAACAACCAGTCGACAAATGGTCAGCGGTTTTCTGGGCGCAGCAGCCAATGGAATCATTGAGAAACAGCAGCCCCCACAGTGAGTGGACAGAGCATACGATTTGATTACTTTTACTAATCATTCATACCTTCCATACAGAATGCCTGTCGTCGTTGATACGGAGAAGGAGCAAAAGGGTCAGAGTATCATGGACGCTCTCTTGGGCATGTTTACCACTAAAGTGAATGCAGATGAGAAGGAGAACTCGTCGAGTAGCATAGCTAGTGCTGCAGCCACGCCGCCATCGGGCATAGCTAGTCCAGAACAGCTGCCGTCGCCCACGTCTCCCATTGCTCCAGAAGTCGGCGATAAGCCATACGGACGTGGACGTCTGCTATGCTTGGATGGTGGTGGCATACGTGGCCTAGTGCTCGTGCAAATGCTACTAGAGGTGGAGAAGCTGTCGCGGACGCCCATCATACATATGTTCGATTGGATCGCCGGCACCAGCACTGGCGGCATATTGGCTTTGGGCCTGGGATGTGGTAAGACCATGCGGCAGTGCATGGGTCTCTACCTACGCATGAAGGAACAATGCTTTGTGGGCTCGCGTCCGTACAATAGCGAATACTTCGAGGCAATACTTAAGGATAATCTGGGCGAGTTTAATGTCATGACAGATATTAAGCATCCCAAGATTATGGTGACTGGAGTTATGGCAGATCGTAAGCCCGTCGATCTTCATCTCTTCCGCAACTACACCAGCGCCAGTGATATATTAGGCATTGTGACTTCCATAAGTAAGTACAATGAAATTAAATTAATCAGTTCAACTCGGATCTAACTCACGTTTAAATTGATGAACTTTGCCAGGCAATCGACGCATACCTCCGCCACAGCCTGAGGAACAGCTGGTGTGGCGTGCGGCTCGTGCAACTGGAGCAGCTCCATCCTATTTCCGAGCATTTGGACGCTTCCTGGACGGCGGACTTATCGCCAATAATCCAACATTGGATGCCATGACTGAAATCCATGAATATAACATGGCGCTGCGTAGTGTTGGACGCGACGCAGAAGCTGTACCCGTCTCAGTGGTTGTTTCGCTTGGCACGGGTCACATACCCGTCACGGAGCTAAAGGATATTGATGTATTCCGGCCTGAAAGTATCTGGGATACGGCTAAATTGGCTTACGGCATATCCACAATTGGTAATAGCAATAGGTTTTTCGTAGATTGAACAGTTTTTTAATTGATTGCCACCAACTTCCAGGTAATCTGCTTGTGGACCAAGCCACTTGCTCGGATGGACGGGTCGTTGATCGAGCCCGCGCCTGGTGCAGCACCATTGGCATACCTTACTTTAGGTTCAATCCACAGTTGAGCGAGGATATTGCCATGGACGAGAAGAACGATCAGAAACTTATCAATATGCTTTGGCACACCAAGGCGTACATGCACACCAATCGTAACAAAATCATTGAGATGATCAATTTCTTGAAATAGCGCGTAAGACGGATTTAGACCGCTACAATTGGCATTTAGCTTCAAAAGTTTACATTTTACCACAGCTGTGTATTGATCCAATTGATTTGTTTTATAAACTCTTCCCAGCACCCTCTCCCGCGGTCTAAATCACACTCCCACCCACACATACCCACAGAAACAACTAAACACACTACGCACACCACTCTTTTAACATACTGACCCAGTCGAAAATCCGTTGCCAGAAATTTATAAACAAATAAAATCCAAAAATAGGATTCCAAACAAGGCATAATTTAAACATTTGGAAATATTGTGTTATTGTTTAAGAAATCTAGAGATGTTGAACCTCGTGTCCAAAGTCTGTATTATTAATACACGTATTTATTGTATCTATGTACTTGATTTTTGCTAATTGAATTATATATTGTATATTTAAACATTCCGTGCCGCTTTGATAGTAATTTAAATAGATGAGCACGAATTTTGAATAAATGTTTTTGATGTAATATTATGGAAGTATTCTTCATAGTTTATGAATATGTTAACTTGAAGCAATTTTTCTTACATACACATGTATGTATAAGCATATGTACTTTCTTGGCCTATAAATTAGACAAGATTTTTTAAAGAAAAAATTTAATAAAAAATTGTATCAAGATTATTGTATTAAATACAAATCATTTAATAAAAAATGAGATTTATAAGTGTTTAAAAATAGGATTTTTTCTGTCCAATAATATATATGCAACAACAACAAAAATTATCTCTATTTAAATAATTAAATATAAAACAAGGAAATATTTTATCGGTTAACTGATGAAAAGAGCTTTTGTTGATTTGCGATATTCACAGAATCGTGCAGCGTTGCCACCTGGAGCGCAAGCGCTGTCAGTACCAATCACGATAAGTTGGCAGCACCTCGCACAAAATGTAAACAGGAAAAAAATCGAGAAAAATACAAACAATACAGACAAAAGTAAGAAGCGCGTGAAGAAACAGATAAAAAAATTTATGTGTGCATACGCGAAAGCTACGCAATAAATTTGTAAATAGAAACATACGCACGCACGCACGCATAGACAAGCGGCCATGTCCAATGACCGTGTGGACACAGGCAAAGAAGTGCCAGTGCCAGCGGCAGTAGCGATCGAACAAGAATCAGAGCTGCCCAGTATAATGTCCATGCCCACGATGCCCGTATCGAAGGGCATTATGATTACACCACCGCCACCAGTGATGCCACCAACGCCGACATCGTCGCCCAACACACACGGCGAGTGGCCCAATCTGAATCCAAATGCGAACACATTCCAGCTGAGCAGAGGTAGCAGAGGTGGTGGTGGAGTAGGAGGAGGAGGAGGAGGGGGAGGGGTCGCTGCAGGAGGGGAACGAGAACATTTTGCGCTACCCCATTTACCGCCATTGCCACTGAACGTTGACTATCTGCCGAGTTTGATACATCCGAGCACACTGCCATCGAGCAGCAAGAGCTTTAAGATGCGTCCGCGCATGAAGCGATTAATGTACTGCAGCTACAACAACATATTGACCGAGTCAAATAATCGCAAACTGCGCACCGCCGCCTCCACCTGCAATATTGAGCTGCTCAATCGGATTCTGGAGTCGGGCGGCAATCCAAATGCCGCAGATGAATTAAATCGTAGTCCACTGCATTTGGCTGCCTGCCGGGGCTATATACCCATTGTGCAACAGCTGTTGAAGTATGGAGCTAATCCGAATGTGGTCGACTCATTGGGCAATACACCGCTCCACCTGGCCGTTATTTCGGCCAGCTCAAATAACTTCAATGTGGTTGTGCGTATCCTGCTGCAGGGTGGCGCCAGCGTTCACATGTATGATCGAAGCGGTAAATCGCCGCTGGACCTGGCGGAGGCTAAATTGCGGCTGCTGCGCAATCGCTACGATCATCCCACACCGGAGACAGCAACGATCCTGGAAGATATGTGCATGTTGACCACGCTTATATTGCGCTACATGGTCAAGCAGCAGCAGGAGCTGGAGGATCTGTCGGCACTCGAGAAGCGCCTACAAAATCTGAGCACCAGCGATGACCAGGAGCAGGTCGTATCACAGACAGCGGACGAGCTGCTCGCGAGTGTCGAACGTCTGTCCATTAACAACAAATAGAAGAAAAAAAAACCAGGCTCAAATTGCAATGGGTAAGGGAAATAAATCAGCAATCAGAGCTGTTACTCCACAACCCATTTCTTTGTATTGAATGCTTTGTTTATGTCTGGATCAAGTATCGACCTCTATCAAACACAGCTAACTTCTTTATTTGAATTCTCCATCTATTCAATTGCAGTTTATTTTACGTTTCCTAATTTGGCTGCCGTTGAGTTGGAGTTGGATTTGTTTGACTAAACTCTGGATGCGCACTGGAGCTGGAGCATACAACCAACACTCACACACACAACACACACATTGTTTCATGCGATCTTTTTTATTAAGTATTTCATTTAAGTTTTCATTGTTTATGCAAAACAAACAAAACAAAATACACACCAGCAAACAAAATATGTTTACATTTTAAGCTTTACGTTTAGCGCGCCAAAACAAAATACAATTTATGTAATAGAGATGCAATCCACAACACCTAAAACAAAATCAAGCATTGCAATATATTAAATAAATGATTACAATAAAAGTAAAAAACAAAAATAAAAGCACTTCTTTAAATGTGCTAAAAACTTCTTTAAAAATAATAAACTAAACAGAGAAAAAGAAAAACAAATCAGAAACTAAGATTTATCATAAATTATTAAATGTGGATTATTTCCTCTTAATTTTAAGGCAGATTTGAGCGATCTACTAAGAGGCATATTGATTCAATATATAATGGCCTTGTATCTGTAAAGTGAAATAGTTAAGGAAGGGCGTTGTTATGTCGTCGCTTCGTAAGCTGTCCTAGAGAACTATACTATAAATGTAAATATGGATGTATCGATGTATAAATAATTACATATGTGTACACATACCAACACAAACATATATACATATATGTGTGTGTGCGTTACATGGTAAACATACTCCTTCGTAATAGAAGTGTATCGAAGTTATCGAACAGCTGTTCGGAGTGTCACCACTGCGAAGATTAAAGTGACCAGTCATCGAACTATATTTGTTACTGAATGCAGCTGAGCTTTTTGTCATTTGTCGAATGGCCAAAGTGAGTAAGTAAATATATTTACATCAGTAAATCGAGCATCGCTGCGGCAAGAGAGCAATTGTCTTTGAGATGTCTCTTACGACTTGAGCGTTGTATATTTCTTGCGCGCCTTACGAACTTTTTCAAAAACAAAAGATATTCAACTTGTTGAGCACAAACGGTAAATTAAAGCAATATTAAGAGAAGTACATACATACATATGTATGTGAGCTGACTCTTCTCGTAATTGCAAAAGGCGAACCATATCAAAGAATCAAATATGTACATATAAATTTTTTAAAGGAAAATGTGTACAATCATTTTATTTATCTTTCAGTCATTTAAATTTAAATATGTTTGCTAGCCAATCTTGGTGGGTTGTGCAGGCAGGCAAAGTGGACAATGCCTAGTTGTTCTTTGCAAAGTACTTTGTTTTCTCCTCCGGATTGGGTACAATCTGCGAACACATGTCAGTGAAATAAATAAAGCAACAATTACGTTATTTGCTATTGATTACCGTATCAGCGCCTGGTTTCCAGCCGGCTGGGCAGACCTCGCCATGTGTATCGGTGTACTGGAAGGCCTGTACGAGACGTATCGTCTCGTCCACAGATCGGCCAACAGGTAGATCGTTCATTGTGATTTGGCGTAAGACGCCGCGCTGGTCAATGATGAAGAGGCCGCGCAGCGTATGACCAACTTCTTCGAGATACACACCATAGTCCTTGCTTATCTTATGCGTCAAATCGGACAGAAGGGGAATCTTCACATTACCCAAGCCGCCCTCCTTGCGCGGCGTGTTTATCCATGCCAGATGTGTGAAGTGCGAGTCAACGCTTGCAGCAATCACTTCCGTATTGATTTTGCGGAATTCAGCGATGCGATCCGAAAAGGCGATTATTTCCGTGGGACAAACAAATGTGCTGCATATGATTAGAGTAGAGCTAGATGTACGAATAAAGGTTTATATTCAACTTACAAATCCAGTGGGTAGAAGAGTAGGACAACATATTTTCCCAGATACTGGGACAGCGAGAGCTGCACAATCTCTTTGTTGACCACAGCGGTGGCCTCGAACTGTGGCGCGGGCTTGGAAACTGTTGAGTATATGGAATTTAATCTGGTAAGAAGTACAAGCTTATGGCATCTTGTCACTTACTGACGGCCTTAGTGTACTGCAATTGATGATCACCCTTGGGCTCGCCAGCGGGATAAACTGAGCCACCAGCGAATGAGTAACAGGACTCATTATCATCGGCTTTCACAGATGTTGATGCCACTAAAAGCAGGATAGCCAAACAGCCGTAGGTAAACATATTGCCACTGAATACTGTCGATTAACTGAAAGGAGAGAAACTAATAACATTTACCGCAATTTGACACGCGATGCCTTCGGCTTTAGCTACACCCACTTGCAGACACGCACACACACCCACACAGAGCGAGAAACGCACACGCATACAAACGCACTTTACAGCCACGCAGTCAATTTTGTGGCTCCATAAGAAGCAACCACAACTGAATGAATGATTATCAATCGTGCAATTGAAAGGGGGTAGCGGCTTAACTAGTGATAAGCGCTATCAATTTTATTGAGTACACAATATATTTTGTAGTTTGTCTATCGAAATTTAAAATTGAAATGTAATTTAAATCACGAGTGGAAACAAAGCATATGTGATGCTTGGATATATATAACATATGGCATATTTTGTTTCCTTATTCGCTCATTTTTGATAAACGCCGATAATTTACACAGATGTTACCTTATATACATATATAAAATACAAATAACTTTAGCTTGAACTGTTGTTGGTTTTGCAAACAAAGCGCACGAGCAACACCGGCTAGAGATGCGTCGACTAAAAGATATCGCATGTTCCACGATATAATATAACACAAATAGTTCATATGAACCAATCCCAACGCACGATTCAGGTACGCGGTCTATTTAAATTTGGTAATCTTGGTAATTATTTTATTTAAAATATGAACATTAAAATAAACTTTAACTCTAGAAAACAAATTTATCACGTGCGCCGCTTTACAATTTCCATGTTGGCCAACTTGAGTATGCGATTGAAATCAACTTTGGTGTGGGCACGCCAATACTTGCAACGGCCCCACATGACGGCTGGGTAATTTGGACTAGAAATGCCATGGAACAGACGCGCTATATTGCGCCCACTGAACGTATTGTCGGGATACATGTTGATCAAAGCATGCACATCAGCTATAATATGATCATCCGGCACATTACTTGGCTAAAAGAATGGTCAAGAGTTGCAGATCTTTCTTTGAAAATCTTTTCTCTAGGAATTACCTCAATTTCTAGTTCCAAATCTTGTGGATAATCGTTGCGGAAGTAGTTGCGTACAATGCCCTTCAACTGGGCACAGCGATCCTGGGGAAAATCCACAGAGCAGCATTGTCCACACGAGCTGTAGGCTACGGCGGACAGCCCATGAGCCACGTACTGCAACTGGATGAGCTGAGTGCGCTCCTGCATAACCGATCGAGTGTATAACGTGTCGAGGGCATCGTCAATTTCTGCTTCTGTAAAATCACCCGGCGCCTTGATGCGAAAGCCCAGGTCAAAGAAATTTACTGAGATGGGCGAACGTTTTGGATATCCATTGACTAGTAAGTATAGAATATATGTTATACCAATATAATTTTCATAGAGTACGAGTTATTGCACACCCTGCATCCACTCCAGATTCTTGAGCTGATACTTGACCACTCCGCTGTTCCAGCCAATGCCGGCCGCAATGTCTACGACGGAGAATTCTATAATGTTTGCATCCTCCTTGAACGTTTTATTCTTAATCTGCAGCGCGATGGCCATAGCCAGGGGGGGACACTCTTTGGCGGCATGTCTGAACAGTAAGGGAGTATATTTAAATAGCTTACCCGAGTATTATGTATATTAACTTACTTCAGATATTTGGGGCCACCGTAGGATATCACTTTGGCCATGATGTACGCCGAGCTCAGCACATTCATGCACCAGCGTGGCTCGAGCTCCATGTAGCAGAGCAGCGTTGATATATTCTCGGCGGGTATGTCCAGCGCTTCGACTGTCTTCTCCACAGAGAAGCCAATCTCGTGCCCGGGACAGATGTGCACCCGTGTGCCTGCCTCAGTTGCAGCCTTAGGTTCCACAGAGCTCTTCTTCGAATCTAGCTGCTTATCGCAGCTGCAGGGCACAAAGATACGCTGCAGCAGCTTGCGTATGACATGGCGATCAATGGAATTGGCATACACATGTCGACGCAGCTCGTTCTGATCCCCGCCCTTGGGGTCCAAAAACAAATGGCAATGCGACAGCAGACCATCACGGCCAGCGCGTCCAATCTCCTGCACATAGCTCTCGAAATTTCGCGGCATATTATAATGGATAACAGCGCGAATATCGGGCTTGTTGATGCCCATGCCGAAGGCAATGGTGGCCACCACAATGCGCAGTTCGTTGCCCATGAAGGCGTTCTGCACGGTGCGGCGTCTAGAGGCGGGCATGCCCGCGTGATAAGGCTCCGCCTGCCAGTTCACCCGCTTTCGCTTCCTCTTCGTCTGGTCAGGTGCTTGATTTGATTTCTTGTCCTGCATGCATGTTCTAATGAAACCAGCGATTCGCTCGCATTCGTCACGCCGCGTGCAATAGATGATAATCGATTGACAGCTCTCGAATCTGCAGAGGGTATAGAAGGCAGTTTATAGTTTATAGTTTGGGTAAGACCGACGAATTTAGGGCTCGCCCACCTCTGGCTGTTCAGTAGCTGCAGCAGCGCCGCATCACGGTTCTCATCCTTGGACACGGAGAGTATTAGATTATCGGGCAGGGGTGTGTCGCTTATTATGCCCTGCTCCCCATCCGTGATGCCCAAATGTTCGATGATGCTGATGCGAGTAGGCAACGTCGCTGTGGCCGTCAGACCAAGCACCGTCTGCACGCCGAGATTCTTCTTGAGCACCTTGCATATCATTAGGTAGCTGGGACGAAAATTGTGACTCCACTGGGAGACACAATGCGCCTCATCGATGCAGGCAAATGCGATGGGCGGCAGCTGCCGCAAGATGGCACCGAAGCCCGTGGCACGCTCCCCCGAGACCACAGCCTCGGGCGAGACGAGAAGTATATCAATCTCGCCATCGGCAATGAGCTGCTGGATCTTGAGCCGCTGCTGTGGCGTTTGATTCGTGTGCAGGCAGTGGGCACGCAGAAAGTGCGGCACGCCCGTCACCTGGTCCTCCATGAGCGACACCAGCGGAGAGATGACCAACGTAATGGCTCCAAGGCGGCGACTGTATAGGTAGGCGGGCAGCTGATAGCACAGGGACTTGCCGCTGCCCGTGCTGAGGGTGACCAGCGTAGACATGCCGCTGAGTATGCGCATCACAGCACGATCCTGACCTGCAATATGGCACTTATATATTAATGAATCTAATGAGTGGATATAGCTTACCCTTGCGGAAGCTGCTGTGCCCAAACATGTGCAGCGCCTCGATGACCTCGTCTGTCGGGTCCTGCAAAGTGCCATCCTCCTTGAGCCCGTAGAGGGGCTGCACCCCGCCATGCTGAGTTCGCGCTGGTCCCCCTCCAGTCGACGAGCTGGCATCCAGGCCGGCTTCCTTAAGAAACTGCTCGGGTATCTTATGGCCCACATAGCTCTTAATGGGCGATTCAACTTTCTGTGCTTGTGCTGCATCAACAGCGGCATCCAAGGCCTCGAAATCAATGTCCTCCTCATCACTGGACATGTTCAGCTGCGCAGAGGGATTCTCGCCAGGCTCAGCCTTCTCCTCCTCATCACTGCTGCTGCTGCTGCTGTTGGAGTCAGCCTGCTGATAAATGACTTTTGTGTTGGCTGCCTGTGGCAGGCGCTCAATGTTGCGACTATGCGCCGCTAGGGCGCCCTGTGTAGCCATAATCTCGACCTCAGCCAGCGTGGGGAATGGCGACGGGTCCTCCTCCAGCTGCGCGCTCAGCGGCAACAGCGTATCGCCCTTGATCTTGCACTGCTGCGCGAAATGACCCACTTGGCCGCAATTGAAACAGGTCAAAACACCGCCATCGCAGCCACCCATGTCCATGTCGGGGCCGGCCAGGGCAGCCACTCGCTTCTTATGCTTCCACTGCTGTTTCTTGTACTTGCTGAAGTTGACAGTCTTTTTGCCACGCGAGAACTTCTTTTTCTGTATGTTGATCGTCACAAAGTTCTCATTTAGCTTGCCCGCCGCAATCCTCGCCTCCAGCTTCAAACGTGCTGCTGCTCGTTTCTCGTTCAGAGAGGCAGACGCAGAGGAGGACGAGGCGGCACCAGCTTCCCCTGTGGGCAGGCCACTGGCAAAGTTGCTAATGTACCGCTGAACTGTTTTGTCAGCTTTCTCTAGCTCGTCGAGCTTGATCCGTGGCACGCAGGTTATATCGCCCGACTCGAGCGCTAGCACATATTTGAGATCTTTGGGATTCAATGGCTGCTCCTGCAGCTCCTCCTCAGCCTGGTCGGCATCGGCAGCTGCAGCTCTCTTCGCTCTCGACTTGGACTTGGGCTTTGCCTTCTCCACTTTTGGTTTGTCAGTCTTTTCCGCCTTCGGTTTGACTGCCTTCGTACCCTTGGGCTTGTCTGCCTTCTCCACTTTGGGTTTCTTTTCAGCCTTCGGTTTCTGCCTTTTGGCCGTGGCCTGCTTGCGCTTGGACTTGGGCAGCTCTGGTTCGTAGTTGGCGTCGCCGTCCTCGTCCGCTGAAAAATCTTTATCCTCGTTGCATTCATCATTTGTGTCCGCATCGTTTGGATGATTCACTTCAGGCACCGTTCCTGGCGATTCGCTTGTGGGCATAATGCGGCGACGTTTGGCTATGTGCCTGTACTCCGGCTGCTCCGTTTCCTCTTCGCTGTCGGCCACAACAGAATCGGAATTGGAGTCCAGGTCTTCTTCCACTGCAGCTTCAATTGGAACCTGAGCTGGAACTTCAATTGGAGCTTGAATACGAGCTTGCATAGGATCTGGAGCTGGAGCTATAGGCGATTCCGGCACACTTTTAGGTACATCCACTGGCTTCGACTCGTCTAGAGGCGTTGGCAATGGGGAGTCACTTCCCCTCAGCTTGCTTAAATCTAAATTAGACAAGCCATAATTGGTTCTCCTAGCTGGAGTCGCGTTGTTGTTGGGCTCTTTGGCCGGCAGTTTCCTTGGCTGCTCCAGCGAATTTTCAGCCGTGTTGCGTTGCAGCCAACCTTCGTCGACTTGCGTTTTGATGGGCTCCTTTGCTGGTCCCTTGTGATCGGTAAGCAGCAGAGCGTTGGCTGCAATTACCTCTGCCTTGTGCTCCTGCGCCTTGCGTATGAGTATGGTCTCTAGATCAGGCAACTGCTCTTCTTGCTCTCCAGCTTCACCAGCCATCGACCCAGTGGCACTCACATTGAGAGCGCCGCGGGAGAGCGGCTTGCGAGGATTACGCTTGGCAAAGCTGCGCGAGGATTGGAATAGTTTGCTGCTAACACTCGGCTTCACGCAGGGCGTTCTCGGCTTGGCTGACTCGGTTGGCGAAGTCACCACTGCCACCACTGGCTGCTGCTTGCTTACATTTTCGCCCCAGGCGCTCACGTTCTGGGCCAGCTCTTCGACAGCCTCAAATTTGCGTATTACATGATTCTCGTCACGATTCATAAGATTCGTCAGAGCCTGCGGTGTGGGCAGCTCCTTGATGTTTGAGAAGGCGTTCTCCTTGCTTTGCTGCATCAGCGCTGTTATGTCCATCGGCAGCTGGGGTCCGCCATTGACACTCTCCGTTTCGGGGCTCTGGTCCATTAAAGTGATGCCCAGATCCTCGGACTGCGTCATTTCCAGCACATCGAATCCGTCCTCGCAGAGCACATCGTTCAACGTCTCCTCAAGGAACGAGGTCTTCAGTTTGTAGTACATCTTGTAGGAGTCGCGTATCTCTTGACTGGCCTCTCTTATGTCGTACTATAGGAAATTTAGTTTTCATTTCAGTACCACAGAGCATTCAATTAACTCTCTCTCTCACCTTCGAGGGCACACGACCGTGCTTCTTCTTGAAATCTTTTTCCCATAGTTTGACACGCAGCTTGTACTTTTGATATTTATCTTTATAAATTGATTCGTCCATTGGTTTTAATTTGATTGATTACATTTAAACACAGCTAAGCAAAATTATATAGAGCAATGCACACACGCATAACACACCTGTTTTTCTGCTGAGCGCGCGCTTTTCTGCATGTGCTGCCAGACTGCTAAAATGCCATAGTGTTAAATGCGATACGCGCCAAAATTTGAACTTGCTACAATGTAAATATCTTTAGTATACCCTATGAATATTTAGTTGTGTACTTATTCATTTTATTGATTTTAAAATCGTATTCAAGCTTACCAGTTGAGATTTTCGTTCCATTGCGCCATTTGTATCCATCCTCGCAGAGGAAAGAATGAGTTTTTCAGTTTGAAGTATTCAGTTGATTTATTTATTTTTTAAATAGTTTCAAGCTTTGCAATTGCAATTCAAAAATGCATTCCATGTGACACTTGGAAAATCAAAAATTTCGTTAAACGAGGAATTACAAGATACAAGATATCAGAGAATTAGTGCACTAAATTTTGCGTAAATACTTAATTCAATTAAGTTAAACCCTTAAAAATGTGTGGCGGGGTGGGGACATAATAGGCTTGCGCGTAAATAAACATGAATACGGCGAGAATGTCAACAAGTTTTGTCTCGTTTTTTTTGTGTGTTTTGAATCATTTTCCATTTTCCTTTTCCTTCTTTGTTAACGTGCATCATCTGTTGCGGTTCCTCAACTCATCGTTCACCTACATTCCTACATGAGTATCAAGGCAATGTCCTCGGGCTGCATGGCTGGACAGCGCCAGTTGTACAAATAGTACTGCAAGTTGCCATCGCCGGCACCAAACTTAAGCGGCACAAAGAACTTCTTATTCTCCATCAGATCGAGAGCGTTGTAGACATCCATTTGGACGTTACGCGCTGAGATCAGGGCATCGTTCATTAGTTCCAGCCAAGGCGTCTTCGTGGACACATTGTAGAATGAGTACGCGGCGCGCACGGTCTTGTGCACGGCATGATGCATCACGGACGAGGGCAGACAGTAGTAGCTGGTCATATCGGTAATGTTGCCCTTCTCATCGGCAACCACAAAGCAATCGACTATGCCCTCTTTGGGCGTGAACCAATGACGAAACTCCTCCTTGGTGAACACTGGGCACAAGGAGAAACGCTTCAGATACTCCTCCAGCAGTTTGTGGGCCTTGTCCATATCCTTGGACGTGATGCGGCGATAGCCCTTTGTCTTGGGCTGGTCAGGCAGTTTGTACAGCTTCACAGTGCGTTGCATGGTCATGTTGCGAGCCAAATGGGAGAAACGCACATCCACCAGCTTCTTAGGGTTCAACGATCGATGCCAATAGCGACAAGTGGCCACTGGTGTTGGCAGTACCACGCCCGCAGTGTATGCAGCCTGAAAGATTCCGCACAGATTGACGCGACGTGTGATCTCGCGTATCAGCACGGGGGCAACGCGCTTGCTGCGCAACTTCTTGTGTACACAGAGGAAATTGATGTCCACCACTTTCAGCACCTTGTCGTACGAGCGCAGCTTACTTGGTATGGCCGAAATAAAGGCCACTAGCTTTCCCGACTTCTCGACCCGCACGCCCACATGCCAGTCACGCTTCCAGCCAGGCGGCTGCAGAGACCACTTCAAGAACTCTGGCTGATAGTCGAAACGGAACATGGCATCATCGTCCTCTACATAGTTCTCGTTGAGCAGCGTATAGAGCTCCTTATTGTCGTTGGGATCGTTTACATCGATTGTCACCCATTTGAAACCGCTGGGCAAGGTGTACGGCTCGGCCCGTATCTCAGAAATCTCTTTGTTTGGCTCGATGCACTCATTTGAGGTCACCAGTTCGTTTAGCTTTGGCACCGGTTGCGTTGACCAGAATGTAAATTGCTTCGACTGTGGCCGTGAGAAGCTCACTGCATCATTGACTGCCTGCAGCAGTGCTTGTTTACCTAAAATGGAAAATATTATTAAATACTCCGTATATTGATCTTCCTATTCAGCGTGGTCCAAGCCGTGGTTCATGCACACACACAAACACAATCTCAGTATATTCCTGGTCGGACCTAACCTCACATTGTGTGCCGCATATTCCAATTGCATTTCCGTGCACTGTTTTACTTACTAGAGTCTAACGATACATATGCCCCATTTTTGGCCAGCGTTGAACGTTCTGGTGCTGCTGCTTCTGCTGCTTCCGACTCGTTCTCCTTGGCCTCATTGGCTTCGTTTGCCGTCGACTGTGGCTCCTTTACTTTTAAGCCGGCAACGGCGCCTGCTAGCATTTGCGCCGATGCGTTTGCCAATTCTTTAGTCTTCTGCCTTAGTTCATGCTCACTGTTATCATCTGGGCTGGCTGCGGGCGCATTATCTTTCGGCATTGCTCTGTTGCACTTGAGGATTTGTAACTATTTTATTAATATATACTGACAAAAAAATAATTGCAATGAAATCGCAAGACTATTAGCAGCTGACTCACTAACGCAGCTGCCAGATCTCGCACAGAAAATGTACAACAACTATATAATATTTAATGGCCACCCTAATTTACAGTTTGTCAGCAATCGATTTTCATTCTCATTTAAAATATGTGTGCGTATAAACTAAAAAGAAAATGGGTGTGAACTGTACATATAAATAAAATTTGTACAAATATTGACAGCAACGCTTACCAGTTAAATTCAAGTAATTAACAGAAAATTGAATATGAGAGTTGAGTACTGTCTATCGATAGTTGTCGATACTGTCGCCTCAGATATAAAACGTTGACGTTGAATTCAAATTTCAGCTTTAATTGCTGAAGCATATTTTTGTAAACACGCTTAAAGAATTCACATACTAATGTAAACTATATTAGAATCAAATAGAACACCCGATGCTAGTCAATTTATTGGATATTTAATACCACCAACAACACGGGCTAAACAGCACAAAAACAGCTGATCGCAACTCGATGCGAACTAAAATTGCATCGCTGAATGGTGGGTAAACAAAACTACAGAGAACATAAATAAACATGCACAGTTGCTGATAAGAGCAAATAGCGCACGCGAACAGCGACCGCGTCTCAATTCTAGCAACGTCAGCTATAGTTGTCGTACACAGAATGAGTCTGACAAAGAAGCGGATTAAAATTGTTTCGGGCAGCTCAATAATTGGCCTGGCCCTCATCTATTTGTACAAATTTGCGATTGCTCCCGCCACTAGCGTGCCAAGAGCTAGTTCCGCTGCCCACGGGCTCGAGGAGCAACGACAGTGGCCACCCACCGAGGATGCTGTTCAGCGCAATCTTCAAATCGCCTACGATGCTCAAAACGCGCTTCTGCATCAGCAGCGGCAGGAGCTGCTGCACACCAGGGAGCAGCTGGCCCAGCTCGAAGAACAGGTGCGCTCCCTGCAGGCCAGCACGCCACGAAAATATCCAAAGGTCAAGTATCTCAACTATAAGAATCGGAAGCGCATTTTGATCACGGGTGGCGCCGGCTTTGTGGGCTCCCATCTAGTCGACGACCTTATGATCCAGGGACATGAGGTTATTGTGGTGGACAACTTTTTTACGGGGCGTAAGCGCAACGTGGAGCATTGGTTGGGTCACGAGAACTTTGAGCTCATCCACCATGACATTGTGAATCCGCTGTTCATCGAGATCGACGAGATCTATCATCTGGCGTCGCCCGCATCGCCGCCCCACTATATGTACAATCCGGTGAAGACAATAAAGACAAATACCATGGGCACCATCAATGTCCTGGGCCTGGCCAAGCGGGTCATGGCTAAGGTACTGATTGCCAGCACCTCGGAGGTCTACGGAGATCCCACAGTGCATCCGCAACCGGAGACCTATTGGGGTCATGTGAATCCTATAGGTCCACGCGCCTGCTACGACGAGGGCAAGCGCGTCTCCGAGACACTCAGCTATGCCTATGCGAAGCAGGTGAGTTCTGATGTCATTGATCTACCTGGTGTATATTCCACTTGGGCTATGAGCGGAATGTGACTTATAAGGAAAGCCTAATTAAGCCAGTTGGAATTAGATAGCGTGGGGAGCGGATAGAAGAAGCATAAAATATTCTCCCTATATGTATCTGCATTGATTTTTAATGCACATATATACGTATGTATATGTATGTATATTTCTATAGCTAAGCGACTACCGCTGGCGTCATTCGATTATCTGATTGGTATCAATCCAATTGGAATGTGCAGCGATGCATTAAATTAATTTGTTTGAGTTGAAGATAAACAAATCAAGCATATCGAGAGACTTAACTAGTTTAAGCGTGCCTTATCGATACGATATACTTATATATCAGGTTGCCACGATGCGAGGGTGGCTTCTAAAGATTCCGTCCAACTGCAATGTTTGCTGCCGGAAAAACATTCCGAAACTGACCTTCAGTCAGAGACAATGCCTCGGAGTTCCGGATGCCAGCACTTGAGTTATGTAGCGATAAAGCAGAACTGACAACATAGGGAATATTACGTGTTTACTGATTTGTCCGATGGGAGTTAATGGTAACGCCTGCTCCATTTGCTTTTAGGAGAAGGTGCAAGTGCGCGTGGCGCGCATCTTCAACACATACGGGCCGCGGATGCATATGAACGACGGCCGCGTCGTGTCGAACTTCATACTGCAGGCGCTGCGCAATGAGACGATCACGGTCTATGGCAACGGGAAGCAGACGCGATCATTTCAATACGTCTCGGATCTGGTGGATGGCCTGATTGCACTGATGGCTTCCAATTACACGCAGCCCGTGAATCTGGGCAATCCCGTGGAGCAGACGATTGGCGAGTTCGCCGATATTATCAAGCATCTGGTGGGCGGACAGAGCGAGGTGAAGCAGATCAAGGCCATGGAGGACGATCCGCAGCGCCGCAAGCCGGACATCACGCGCGCCAAGAAGCGCCTCAACTGGGAGCCCAAGGTGCCCCTGGAGTCGGGCCTGCTGAAGACCATATCATACTTCCGCAACGAGCTCGCGCGCAGCGACCGCTTCCAGGAGAGCTCCCGCAAGTACTTTGACTCGCCCGATCTGCAGCGCATTCGGCCCTAGATCAAACTCCACGGCCAACATCAATAATATGTGCCTCTCAATTATTGTAATTGGAACACACACACACACACGTCTCTAGTCTGCAACAAACGTAAAGATGACCAACGATAGCGCTAATCTTATGGCTTCCCAATCCCGCTGCTCTCAGTCACCATGGCCCCGCTTATTCAGTTAAGGCCCCAACTATATTTAAGTCACAACACAGGGTGTTCTCGGCCTGCAGCCAACTAAGGTTCCAGCTATCAGCGTGTTGATAGTCCCCATCTAGTTTTCATGTTACAGTTAGTTCAAGTTCTTTTTGGTGGCAGTCTCCGAGTGTGCAATACCCGGGAATACCCTGCACTCCAAGGACAATGTCGTACAGCTTCTATATTGTCTTTGTCTAAGCTAAATTGAATTCTATTGTATGTGTTAAGTCTGCCTTCTGCCTGCCCCTGCAGTTGCCCCAGTTTAGTCACACACTTGTTTAGACTGTATCTGTTAAGTAAACGTACGCTAGTCCGACTAACTCAGCTGAGCTCATATTAGCTCAACCGTCCGATCTGCTTTGAAGCAGCTGCATTTCATTTATCATCCCTCATATCATTCATCATATAGCCTCAATTGCTCCTCATTATATCTTGATTGTACAGATACTGACTCTACGCAAGTTATGTCCACCTGCAAGGGCATTTCGACTTCGGCCTGGGCCGCAGCCAACACTTATTCTGTTGTACAATATATTAGTAGAGTAGTTGGTAGTTGATTAAATGTGGTTCTTTAAGTTTTCGAATACGAATTACTCTTTACTCTGTTTACTCTATGCATTAGCCACGTACACAGACAAACTATATACACTATCTATGAGCTACACCTTTCTTGAATGCTTAAAAACTGTAGTTTAGTCACTAAATTAGCTTATATCGATATTTGCACCTGAACTTAAAAGCTAAATCGACTGGCAATTTGCTGCTGCTGCTGCTGCTGCTGCTGCTTCTACTGCTACCGGAGCTGGAGCTGGAGCTGAGGCTGACTTTCACCTGGCCAGTGGTTCGAGCATCTCGAGGAACAGCTTCTTCATGTTGATGTGCTCGTCGCGTGCCACGCCCCGCCAGAAGCGACGCAGTATATCATCCGCCTGCCGCAGCGACGGCAGCAGCAGGAGCAGCTGCTGCTGGTGCGAGACGGCCGAGGAGTGGCGCAGCAGGTAGACCACGTCGTTGAGCGAGTTGAGGATGGTGTCGCGGAAGGCGCGCAACGAGCTCTGATCGTCCAGCAGTATATCACAGTTGGACAGCAGCAACGCCTTCAGCAGATAGTACTCCTCGCGCCGTGGCGAAATGCGCTCCATGCGCTGCGCTATTTGAACGCAGTGGTAGTAGAACTCCGTATAGCCGCACTCCTTGGCCAGCAGCTCGTCCATCCAGACGTCGGTGGCGAAGCACAGTTTGCCATTGAACGGCAGCGAGCGGAAGGTTGTCTGCAGCGTCAGAATCTCTGCCCACGAGACCTGCAGCAGCTTCATCTGATCATTCAATGGTAGGTCCAGGAAGCCTGGAATCTGCTTGGCCCAGCCAATGACGCTGACCAGCTCCTTGTCGTAGAGATCGCTAAGTACACCAAGTATCTCGTTCGGATCGTTGTTGTTGTTCTGAAAAATGCAAGTGCCATTCGAGGTGCCGTTGCTGCCCTCCAGCTTCACGCTGCCAGAGGACGAAGAGGCCTCATCAGTCAAGCTGGTCGTGTGGGGCTGCTGTGACTGTTGCTGTTGCTGTTGCTGCTGTGCCTGCACACTGAGCGCATCGGGCTCATAGCTGTTGAGCACGTCCAGTATCTTGACGTCGCCCAGCGATGTGGTGTTGGACTGGTAAAGCAGTTGCATGGTCTGGTACGAGTTCGACACCGGATTGCGTCTATATTTCTGACGACCGCCACGCACGCGATCCAAGCGCACGCCCTCCTGGAATGTGGAAGATTGTTGTACAATGAGACAGACAAAAAGATGAGAGAGAGCTTGCCTTGAGCATGCCCATGAGCAGGCACTTTTGGAAGCGACACGCCTGGCAGGCCTTGCGCCGTCTCTTGTTGATCTCGCATTCGTTGTTCGCCGGGCAGGTGTATTCTATGTTGCCCTGGATGGTGCGCTTGAAGAAGGCCTTGCAGGCTTCGCAGCTGGCCACGCCGTAGTGATAGCCCGATGCCACATCGCCGCAGACAAGGCAGAGGCGACGAATCTCGTCGCGCACCGAGCCGCTGCCCCCATTGCCACTCGAGTTTTGGGCGCCGCTGCTGCCGCTGTTGGCTCCGCTTCCTTTGTTGCTGTCGCCATCGTTGCTCAGCGAGACGTTGTGCAGGTCGCAGGACAAGGATGTGGTCGAGCTGCAGAGCTGGCGCTCTGGGGACACGGATGGCGAGGACTTCATGCCGCTGTTGCTGTTGCTGGAATTGTTGTGGGCGGTGGTTGCCTTGGAGCTAGGACTGCAGCACGAATTGCTGGCGCCGCCAGCCGATGATGTGTCCACCTCCTGTTTGATGTGAAGCACACTAACCCCGTCGGACATATTCGAGCGCGAAAGTTGAGCTGCAAGCGAAACAGAATAAGCGTTCAGCTATCAGGGGACATTCCAATTCACGCATACGACTTTTGATTCTTGCTGATTGGATTTTAAATGTCAAAAGTACATGGGCGACGTCGCTGCATGATAAAAAAAAGTGACAGCGCGGCTAATTATTAATGAACGTGAATAAGAGCGACGTGAAACAACAAAATAAATAAAGCATGCACACATACACATACACAGGCAGAGACACAGCCAACAAATGCAATTCGAATTGTGGAATCCACTCAGAATGCAGTTAGAATTACCCTCTCTGTTCATGTGCGTGTGTGTGTGTGTGTAAGCTTTACATGCTCGCACTCACAAAAACTAGCCCGTGCGCTGCCCCTTTCACGCGTCCAATTGGATGATGATGACAGCGACGCTCAGCGCGGTGGAAAAGTACAATGTCGCGATAACGGTACTATGCGTATGAGTGTTTACACTTGGCAAATAATTAACGGTTACGCTACTCTGTAAATCACGACTGGAGGGCCTGATTTAAAATGAAAATACAAAATGGCCAAAGAATCTAGCTATAAAGCTAAACGCCGAGAGATGCACGTTTTTAGTGCGCGTTCTCATTTCATTTCTTATCACAATCCAGGTGGGTGTGTGTTTGTTGATAATAGGTGTGTAGCCACTGTCTCTATATACTTACATAAAGATTTGTTGAAGATCTTGATAGTTGTAACTATAATCAGTGAACGTGCTTGTTCAACACAGTTTATTGTATTCCAATGGTCCAATCAGAATCCAGTCAACACATTTTGATACATAACATATATACACTCTCGCACACATGCATACATACTCATTCATATGCATTTATTTTGGTTCGAGCACTTTGTTATGGCTTTTGTTGTCTGCGTGCGTCTGCATCTTTTTGTGAATTGCCCATTCAGCAAAATTTGTGTTTGGCAATGGTTCTTGATTTAGCTGAACAATATCCTGTATTTCTTGTCTTACGTTTATAACTATTATGCATATTGCATTTTTTTTTACTTTTTCAACTATGTTAACTGGCAGCTGCTGCTTTCGCATCGGTATAAACGCGGTGACTTGCTATCATGCATACAAGCACAATTTGAATTGGGCAGCCACTGTGGTTATTGGTTTATCATTTTTATCTGTTTACGCTAAATATTTACAGAACTTTAACACAGTAAAATAAATATATGTATATATATATATATATATATATATATATATATAAAGTCCAATGTCACTATCGATAAGCAGCGACAATAAATATCGCACGACAATTATCGCAATGCTGTATCGCGCATATCGATGGTATATGACGATACTTTGGATCTCCAGATATCGCATGCAAATTGGCCCCATCCCTAGTGCAAAACATAGCAAAAACAATTGCGCGATAGAAATTACTTTAGAAATACAAATAAATAGCCAGATTTTACTATAGAACCATTGTATAGTGTTATTGCACACGTTGTCCAAAGTTTTGCCCGCGCATCAAAGGTGTTTTTGTCGAAAAGTAAGTACATGCTAGGCGATACGTGTTCATTTCGTTTGTTGTTGTTGGTTTGGGGTTTTATCAGAGCTCAACCCAAAATACATCATTCCATATGTATGTTTGCTTTGTTAGTTCGCTTATGTCTAATACGCAATCAAAATATGCTGGCCCA
This sequence comes from Drosophila navojoa, assembly GCF_001654015.2. Next base: position 316,628 of record NW_022045943.1, read on the forward strand.
GCCCCTGAACTGTTGCATATTTTAAAGTTATTTCACGTCTCAACGGCAATAGCTGAATCAAAGCTATAAATGCTTTGTTTTGCTCCAACATACCCTGAAGACAATGAAAAATAGGGTATACAAATTTGTGCGTATATTTGTAACAGTGTATCGAATATATATAGTAATTGCTAGGTCAGTAAGAATCCACGAGTTGATTTTGGGAATGACGCATGTGCTAGACGCGTATTCCTCTTGTCTATGACTGTGGAAATGTGTGCATAGAGAGGGTATTTGGGAATAGGAAATTAACATTATATGGTGTCAGCAAGGTATGCTAAATATTTTTACCATTGCAGCCCAAAGAACAGCGAAGCAGTCACAATGATGAGCCTGCTAGGGCGACCCGATGTGGATGCGGGTGAGGTGTTTGTCAATTTCAATCAAAACATAACGTGAGTGTGTGAAAATATGATTAAATGTAAGCTATTAAATAATGTTCTCGCTTAGTTCGCTGGCCGTGGCGACCAGCGGTAGCTACAGCCTGTATAGCCTGAGCTCTGTAGACTCCACGCTGGACAAAATCTATAACACAAAAAGCGATGATCTATTCCTGATCGAGCGACTCTTCGAGAGCTCTCTGGTTGCCATTGTGTCGCAGCGAGCGCCGCGCAAATTGAAAGTTTGCCATTTCAAGAAGGAGAGCGAAATTTGCAATTACTCTTACTCGAATACAATTTTGGCTGTGAAGCTAAATCGGGAACGCTTGGTTGTCTGCTTGGAGGAGTCGCTCTACATCCACAACATACAGGATATGAAGGTGGTGCACACCATACGCGATACGCCCTGCAATCAGCTTGGCTTGTGTGCACTCTCCTCCTCGTCGGAGCACTGCTACCTGGCCTACCCGGGCAGCGTGACAAGTGGCGAGGTGCAGATCTTCGATGCCATCAACTTGCACGCCAAGACTATGATACCCGCCCATGACACACCATTGGCGGCCATTGCTTTTAGTCCGTCGGGCACAGAGATAGCGACGGCCAGCGAGCGCGGCACTGTGATTCGTGTGTTCAGTTCCCAGGATGGCAGCCGCTTGTTCGAGCTGCGACGCGGCCTCAAACGTTGCGTCTCGATTGTCTCGCTCTCATTCAGCACTTGTGCTGAGTACTTGGTCTCCAGCTCGAACACGGAGACGGTGCACATATTCCGCTTGGATCGCAGCGCTGCCGAAAACAGCGATCATGGCAAACAGTCGAGCGACGATTGGATGGGGTAAGTTGAAGAGCTGTGGAGTGCGAGGCTCAATAGTCAGCTTTTGTTGTCTGTTTATTTTGGTGACGGTGTATATAGACATGCACATACAACATATATATACACAGACTCTCACTATCTTTCACCCATACAAAAATTTTGTGTACAGTGAAAACATAGACAAAGAATAGCCCACATATATAGTCAGTCTGCTTATTTATTATTTGCTTGATCAAGTTGTAATCCTATATTAATTAAAATCTGTTAGATGTCAGGTTAATATCATTTTGTTAGATTTGTCCTTGAGCTCTTGTTTAATTTAGAGACGTACGCTGTGTCAATCCCTAGGTTGTTTATCTTCTCTTTTCTTTTGTTACTTTGTGTGTGGCACTTGACATTTATCTATTTTTCTTTTCTTTCATTTCTTCAATCAACCACCCACAAACCACAACCACAACCACAACCACCACCACAACTACCACTCATCAAATCTATTCTCTCATGCAAAGTTACTCGTTTTTTAGATTCTTGAGCAAAACGGTGACCAGCTACTTGCCCACGCAGGTGACCGACGTGTTTAGCCAGGGACGCGCTTTCGCGTCGGTCACGCTGCCAGAGGCGGGTGTGCGACGCATGTGCGCCATAACCACGATACAGAAGCAGCTAAGGTGGGTCCTACACTCAACACTATTTGTATATCCGAGCTCAATTATAATTATTATCGTATTCTTTTGCAGACTCTTGATTGCCTCGCAGGATGGCTATTTGTACGTCTATTCCATACCCTCGGTTGAGGGCGCAGAGTGCCAGTTGCTGAAGCGTCACGATTTGCGCTTGGACGACAGCTATGCCATGGATGTTAAAGGTGCTTTATAATTCCATTTGAATGACACAGACAAAATCAGACACACACACATCCATTTGCAATGTCAAAACAAATTATTTAGTTGATTCACATCATACTTCAGGTCTAAACAGTAATGTTAGCATTGGCGGTGCGGCCGGTGTCCCAAATGCTGCTGCCGCTACTGCAGCGGCTGCTGGGGATGGCAAAGCCAATGAGAAACCAGGCAGCTCGTCGAGCGGCGGGGGCAACGCAGGTGCCAGCTATGCCTCGGCCGTAAAGGGCGATGAACCGGCTGGTGGCTCATCCTCCTCCACTTAGGTGCAATTGAACTCACGCAACAACAACCACAACTGATAAGAGAACATGATAAAAACAAAAACAAAAGAACAGAAGAAAACGAACTCACTCCTCAAAGTACTAAGGACGATGATGATAAAGTGATTGGATTTGGGTCATGCAGCTGGCGACGACATGTGGGAGACGGTAGCTCGCTCCATGACGTCAAATAAAAATAAGTAAATAAATGAATAGGTCTTAGACTTAGCTTTTAAATGTAATCAATTGACGATTCTTCCTCGGTTAATAAGTAAAAAGTTAAATTGAGTAACGCCCCATTTCTCAAAGCAATTTTTGTTAGTTTTTAAGTTTACTGTTCATGGCGCTGCCATTGATAGGAAAAGAAATGCTTTTGTCATACAATCTTAAGTTAGCTGTTATATTTTTCAATATTTTTTAATACACACTTACTTTCAATTGAAATTTCTTACTAAATAAATTGCCTTTGTAAATTTTTGTGCACATACTCTTTATTTGAACCTTTGACAATCCACCGAGAGCTCATATTCTAATTTATAATTTTTGCTTTAGTAACTTTGCAATACTCAGCATTAGCATATTTATCGTTTGTTATATTGCCAATGCAACTAATAATATTATAATTATATCAAAATAATCAAGTAACAAGATAATGAGTGAAAACATCAAATTTGAAGTGTGTGTGCAAAGGAGGAACAATTTTCGGCATATATAGTAAATATATATATACATATATTTTGTACAAAGTCAAACATTTTAGAACATAATATTTAAAGCGGTTTACAAAAATCATGCGCTACTTTATTGTATTCAATAAATTACATATTTGATTTACTACAGGTCTCTTTTGAATTTAGCGGGCACTCACAGACATAATTTAAGTGCTGGGTAATTTTGATTTGCAGCACCACATAATCGAAAAGCTATCGAATGTTGTACCAAAAATTACTAATATTGTACCATTGTGTTTCCCATTCCCTTGAAAAGCTGCTTTCTGTGTGTCTAGCTTATAAATTGCAATGATACAAAAATGTATAAATAAAAAAGAATTTAATCATAAAAGGTAGTATTAATTTGTAAAATATCAGCATCAGATACATTATTATAGCAAAAATATGCACAACGATATACATATGTAAACATATCGATATATCTCATCATCCCTAACGCGAAATTGCACCCAGCTTGGGTGAAAGATATAAACAGTGCTTCTTCTTGATAAACTTTCATATAATTGTTTATTGGACTTGTGTCCTAAATATAATGAAATAAACACTCTGTGCTTAGCAATAACGTGAATATTTTGTTCTATCGCGTCGAGCGCCATGAAGGACAACAAAATCCTTCAGCTAATTAACGTGGCATGGCGTGAGCGCTGGACCGACTCACAGTGGGGCATCAACATAAAAAAGGTGACACGAACATTTAAAATTGTCATATTATAAATTTCAACTTTACATCAGAGTGATAAAAGCATTTTACATTGAGAATTTTTGAACACGGTTTAAATATATACATAGAAAAAAAAAACACGCCATTAATCCTTAGCCTTCTTGCTTCCCTTGTGGAATTCAAACACCGGGTCTTCCGACTGAGCCAGCGCCAGAATAAGCTGTCGTTGCTTCATCGATAAATTGCAGGGAATACGCACTTTCAGTGTAATAATATGATTGCCCACACCATCACGTGTCCGCACCCCCTTGTTGTGCAGCACCACCTGCGTATGCGACTGAGTTCCGGGCTCGACACGCAGCTCGACATTATCATAGAGGCCGCGCACTAAGAAATTACCACCCAGAATGGCATCGGAAATGTTTAGAAATTTGTCTGTGTGTATATCGTTGCCGACACGACGAAAGTAATCACTTTGCGGCACCTGTAGGGTGTACTTGACCCGTTGCTTTGTATTGGGATTGTCGACGGTTATAACATCCCCAGTTTTGGACCCGGACGGCACTGTGATTAGAACCTCGACATTGCCCGTTACAAAGCCCCGGTTGTCACAGGCGTCGCAGTCATTGCGATTAATGTAACGCTTGCCCTTACACTGACTACACGTATTCACTGAACTGAAGGTCAACGTTTTCGTGGTCACCTTGCCAGTGCCGTTGCAGCGTCGGCACGGCTCCTTGCCCAGATCACGATTGGCCATTAGCTGCGATTTACCCTTGCAGCTTTCGCATTTTCTCAAATAGCGCAAGTCAATCCGCTTCTTGCAGCCGACGGTGGCCTCCAGAAAGCTCAATGGTAAATCGTACTCGCCAACAGTTAATTTTTTGATATCTGTATTGGAGTCAAAGTGAAATCGAGAATTAGTTAAATTAGTTACCCACTGGCTATTGGAGTAACGCACCCTCCGGACTTTGGCAAACTGCTTCAAATCTCTTGCTGTTCATGTCGATGTTCATGGGATTGCCAGCCTGCGCTAGGAATGCCTTCTCATCCTTGATACCACCCAGCTGATCGTATTCCAAACGTTTTGTCTCGTCCGTTAGTATATTGTAAGCATTGGAGAGTTCCTGAAAGTGCCTCAGCTTCTCTTCGGAGTGCATGGAGTCCGGATGATAACGTTTGGCCAAAGCATAGAATGCGCTACGAATTTGCTGTACGGTGGCATGTCTATTCACGCCAAGCACCCTGTAGTAGTAGTCCTTGGGCAGGCCGCGCTGCTGATGCTGCGGATTGATGGTCAGCATCTGCCTGGCCGACGCTGCGGTTCGCTGCATCTCTGACTTACGATCTGGATAGTAGACTTCCTTCTTGACCCGAAACTGATACTGGCTGATAAGACGCCTCCACAGCGTCGTGGCACCCACTGCAGCCTTCTCCCCATGGGCCGCACACCCGATGCTCAGCAACTGATTTGGTCGCCGTCTGCAGGATAACCTTAGGCCGTGCATAAAATAAATCTGAAAGCTTTGCAAATTCAACCGAAACATGATGCAACAACGCGGTTTATAGAAATTGCTAGAATCACGTATAAGGAACTATTTGTATTGTATGTATTTTAAGGCTTTTCGTTTCTTTTTGTCTGTATTGCGTCTATGTACCCTAAATTTTATTAAAATTACATTTCAACGCGTCTGAAACTGTAATGATACAGAGCTCAACTGGCCCCTGGCTTGCTTAGCCTTGCTTGAATTTAGATAATTTTCCAAATGTTTCACACATTCAAGTTCGCCTCTAACTGATTTCGATTCCATTTTGTTTTCAGGTCCTCCCGCGCGGCGTTAGTGGCGATGTTTACAATCTGGCTGAATGCCTGCTGCAGCAGGCGGTCATTGGCTCCACGGCGAATTCGGTAAGCATGGAGAAGGTAGTGCCAGGGAATCTCTAATCCTTCATTGGCCTCTCTCTTGCAGCTGGTTTTGAACTATCTGAAGCATTCGCTGTGCGCACATCTTGTCTCCCATGCGGCGGTGCTGCGCTGCATAGCCAAATACGACAAGCTGAATCGCGTCTACTGCGTGACGGCATTGTTGGAGTTCCTGGTCAGCATTATAGATGGCATCACTTGCCGGTTAGTTACTCTTGCTTGCACATCTCTTAATTGGCACATTTACCTCTTCTCACGTGCTCTCCTTCCAGCATCAAGTCTGAGGAGGCGCTGCTGCCTGGAGCTGTAGTCCAGCTGGTGATGTGGATCATGCAGATCTTTGCGCGCACTCTTCAGCAGTATGAAATGCGAGGCGAGCTGAGCGCGGAGCTGTCGTATATGCTGGATCAGAGCTGTCTGCTCATCGAGCACCTCACGCAGCAACAGTTCGTGCTGGCCATGTTGAATGTGGGCTGTCACGAGGAGCCGGAATCGGTAGACAGGCTGCACGATCTCTATGCCAGCATTAAGGCGTCGCTCACCAACTCCAACTTCACGCTGAGCGCTGCCACAGCTGAACAGCAACTGAAGCAATTGGCCTACATTGATGCCAAGCACTTGGACCTGCAGATACTGAATCCAAGCCCCAGTCTGGAGAAGATTTCGTGCTGTGTGCAGCCATTGCTCGCTGTAGAGGTGCTCTTGAATCCCTGCAAGGACACCTCGTACTACGTGGCCGAGCTGCAAATGCTGCAGCGCCTCAAGGGCTATACAAACACACGTCTGTTCTATGAGATTATACGCGCGGGCTTTCTCACGCTCAGCAACGTGGCCGACACCAGTCCGGACACCATGTGGGGCGCCTTCATGTTCTTCAAGATGCCGCACATCATCAAACAGCTGCATGCACTGCAGCGGGTGCCAGGCGAACAGCAGCTGGCGGCCACAGACTATATTCCCGAGCTGGTAGAGGCACTGGAGCTGCTGATCGAGGACAATTTGCTGCTGGACTTTATGGACACCAAGTGCTCATGCAATATCATTGAGTTCCTGCTCAACGACTGGACCAAACAGCAGCTGGTCAATGAGGTGCACGTCAAGAAGTTCGCCAGCCAGAGGTAAGTGAGCATTCCAGCTGGAAGTAGATGTTATCTTAACGGTCATCTCTTGTAGGGAGGCCGCTTCGCTGCTGCTCAAGAAGTGCGACAATGGCCAGCAGAAGCCTTCCAATATCAACTTCATCAAACGAGCCGAGGTGCCACTTTCGGGGGTGCTCAAGACGTTGTGCACCAACAAGATGCAGGACATGGTGAATGTGCTCTGCCATGTGCCAGTCGGGCACAGCTTCGAGCTCATACTATCGGTGGCCACAGTGGAGGGTCGTCTGAAGACCTTTGTCTCGCGCCTGATACAGTGCAATGAGAACTCGAAGCAGGTCCCCGGGGAACTGGGCAAACAGTGTATTACGCGGTCCACCCTGTTCGATGTTTCCTTTCTGATGCTCACCAGCATCGTGCAGACCTATGGCTCGGACGTAAGCAGTGCTGATAGCTTCTATATGCAGTCAATTAACTCAGGGGTCTTTCAGGTGGTCCTCTCCGAGCGCTGCGATTCGTTCTTCGAGAAGTGGGTTCGTACGTGTATGATGGAGCGCAATAAGCTGAAGAATCCACGCCAGATCTTGGCCCTCTGCGAAGACAGCATAGTGGACGAGCTGCTCTTGAGCTTGAGCAAACCGGAAGCGGCGCAGCTGAAACCAAGCAACCTGACATGGCAGGACATATGCCTGAACTTGCCAGGCGTGCTGCATCATGTGCTGATTGCCTGGGAGCAGGAAACGCTCTCCTCAGCGGATGTGAAGAGCATTCTGGACAATATGAAGCGTCGCCTCTTCAGCTTCTCTGTGTGTGCTACCTCATATCTGTGCGCCTACATGTACTCGGTGCGTGAAACAGAGCTGCTGAAGCCGTTAAATATGATACAACAGTTTCTGGCGCCACTCACCACTGAGGAGCTGTCCAGCCAGGAGAATTCGAAGGAGCGCCTGGCGCTCTCCTATCAGATCATACGTAAAATGCAGCACGATGTGCACCCTGCGCCCAATACGAAGTCACGCCTCATTTCCCACACGCCGTTGATCGAACAGTTTCGTGAGTGCTGGCGCATTGTATCGGAGGCTGGACACCTGCCGGTGCGTGCAGCCCAGACGCTGGAATCCCTGCTGCTGGCCGGTGGTGCCTCCTGGCTGGTCACACAGCTGGTGGAGCAGTTGCTGAGCTGCAAATACATGCGCGACATGGCCAAGTGCATGGACATAGTGTTTGCTGTAATGCATTTGGATATAGAACGCACCACCGAGGCGTTGCTGCAGTACGTCGTGGCTCCATTGGTTCTCAGACGGCAAGGGTGGGTCTCGCCCATATCTAGTAGTCTATAGTTACCGTACTAATTGCCTTCTTACCCTTGCAGCGAGGACATCAACGAACCGCAGTCCCTGGTGCTGGCGCGTTTGAGCGTCTACTGCATCATTTCCTGTCTGGAGACGCGCAGCTCAAGCAGCGCCGCTGCAGCTACCCTTCAGAAGCGCTCGCGCTCCCACGACGACGACGAGATGACGGGCGTGGCGAATGCGGCGAAGGTGCGCAAGGTCATCGGCGACGGCAGCGACAACTCCAATGATTTCGCCGATGGCGATGCATCGAATGTTGTCGCACTGCTAAGCGCGCCCAGCGCTGAGCTACGCGTCACCCCACTCAACCTCAAGGAGCCGCTGCAGGCGAGCATCAAACACATATTCCGTGTCTTTGTGCAATTCGTTAGCGGCGATGAGCTGTCGCCCAAGGCCGTTTTCGTCTATCAGTTCATCTCGCTGCTGGTGGAGTGCGGCGGCGAGCGTGTGACACCTGTGCTGCGACTGCTGCCGCCAAACCTGATGCAACAGCTGCTCAAGGTGTTGGCCACCGATGACATACGTGTCGGTCTCATCAGCCGCCTCTACGATCTGCGCCTGCATGCCGGTCGCCAAGCTGCCGTGGCCGATCTCTGCCTGTGGCGAAATATGCAGCTGGCGCGAAACAGCATACACCTGTGATCAGGTGCCGATAGAGTGGCCTGAACGGTAATAAAACGAGCCTACATTAAATACACACATCAAACTGCAACATTCTTGTTTCTATGCCTTGCAAATACAATTAGAATAACGGGCAACATTTCAACATTTCCCTGGACTTTCAGATAGACTAAAGAGCTATCTACTCTTGCCCTCATGACGCATCAATCGTGAGATTCCAGACATTGATTATGATTCATGAGTAACTTATTTTTGTTTTTACTTTTATATCTCCATTCATCCTTGCTCATTATCTCCCTCGATTGCAATTACAAACATGATAAATTTTATAATTATAATAATATTGGCTTTAGACTAACAACAAATTATTGACTCGACTCGCATTTGTTTTTTTTTTTCGGTTCGCAGTGGTTGATTTAGGTTTTATTACGATAATTTGTTGTTGTTGTTGCTGTTGTTGTCATTGCGGCCAAGCGCTGCCTGCTGGTGTTATCGTTATTACTGTTGTTGTTGTTGTTGTCGTTGCTGTGGCCTGTTGGTGCTCCCTCCTCCTACGTGTGTTGCTTGTGTTGAGTCAGTGGAGCGGGTCAGCGGCAGCAGCAACAACAGAGCAGGCAGGCAGATGCCGGTACTTAAATAATAGAGTTTTCATTTCCTATATATCACTTGAGACAGCATTCAAAGAAAGTCTCGCCAACGCAACCGCCGCGCATTGCCTTCTTAACATTATACTCAAACTGGCGTCGATTGCTTTGCAGCACATCAGCAGCTTCCTTATTTAGGGGATCCTCAGGATTGGGTTCCTAAAAAGAAAATACAACTTTGTAGTCAAATCTCAATCCAACTATGTTTGCTTTAGGGTGAATTCGTTACCAAGAACAGAAATTGCAAGCCATAGACAATGGAATTGATGGTCAGCACTGGATTCCAGTCCTCGCGTAAAATGTTCAAGCACACATTGCCCTCTAGATCGATGTTCGGATGATACACCTGTGTGGCGCATTTCACCTTTGGCGGCTCGTGTGGATAATTGGAGCCGACGCGAAAATTGAACACAAATCGCCCGTCTTTGTAGAAGCCCTCATCGGGGGATATAATCAATTTGAAGTTTAGCAAGTCATCGCTGTCTGGAAACTCCGTGACACAAGTTTTTGGCAGGTTTAGTTCGTTAATATCTAAAAATACGAATATTTCATTTGCATTAACAATGTATAATGTATAAACATATATAATATATATACATATGCATATATATATTATAATGAAAACGAAACTAAAATCATGGGCGCCAAATGGTTCACGACTTTTACCTTTTTGTATGCGCAGCTGGGCAGCTGATGCCTTTTTCTGCTGGCCACCGCGTGCCGTTTGATCTCCATCCTTTTTTTGTTGTTTCAGCGAGAAAAGTTTAATCATTTTTTTTTCTATATGTATTTGTTTGCCTGCCTGGCCGCTTGTTCGCGTCGTTCGTCTACAGCTTCCACTTCAATCTCTGTTGAGCGTTTCGCTTCGCAGTCAATTGCTGGCTTGTTGCTTCTGCTTTTGTGCGTATTAAATTGTGATCATATTTGGAATTCTTCAGCAATTTTTAAAAATGTTGTATCGTACCTTAAAATTTTAGTTGTTGGTTGTTTCAAGAGCTTGCTTCTTCTTGCTTTTTAGCTCTCAATTTCTCTGCTGTCATTCAAGGTAGCGCAGCGAAAACTATCGATGATACTATCGTTGATTTAATGGTCGATACACGCGTCAAGAGTTGTCAGCTCACTTCTTTTTATAAAATTTTGTAGTAAAAACAAAAACAATTGCATTACAGTGTTTCTCGATATATGTACAAATAAACCAAATAGGACAAATTAAAATGAAAATATTAAATAGCCTACTGCTGCATATCGATAGTTGTATCGATATTATTACTTTGCACATGTTAGGTGAGACGCGCAAAAACAAAAACATTTAATTTAAGATGTCCACAGAGCCTGAAATAGCGAAGGATGCTGTGCTTAAGCGTAGCGAACGCCTTTCGGAGGACACTCCACAAGTGCAGGGATATGATTTCAATCTGGGCATCAACTACAGCAAGCTGCTCGAATCCTATGTGAGCACCGGCTTCCAGGCCACAAATTTGGGTCTGGCCATAAACGAAATCAATAAGATGGTAAGTAATTATATTTATTGGGCATCACATTATACTGAAGGACAGTTGGATTGCAGGGCTCTGCCGCTAGACGCTGAGCAGCAGGATGTCCACGAAACGGACGAGTTTATCAAACGCAACACCAGATGCACTATATTTCTGGGCTACACCTCAAATTTGGTTTCGTCGGGCTTGCGGGAGACGTTGCGCTTCCTTGCCGAGCATCGGATGGTCGACTGCATTGTGACGACGGCTGGAGGCGTGGAGGAGGATTTTATCAAATGCCTGGCACCCACATTTATGGGCTCATTCGAGTTGAGTGGAAGCCAATTGCGAGAGCGCGGTATCAATCGCATTGGCAATCTGCTAGTACCCAATGACAACTACTGCAAGTTTGAGGATTGGCTAATGCCGCTGCTCGATGAAATGCTAGAGGAACAGAAGAGCAAGGGCACGGTCTGGTCACCCTCACGCATCATCCACAGGTTGGGTGAGCGTATTGCAAATCCGAGTTCTATCTACTATTGGGCTGCCAAAAACAAGATACCCGTGTTTTGTCCAGCGTTAACCGATGGAAGCCTTGGCGACATGATGTACTTTCATTCGTTCCGCCACCCGGGTCTGGTTGTGGACATATTGTCGGATCTGCGCAGGCTCAACACGATGGCTGTCAAAGCTGTAAATAGTGGCATGATTATTGTGGGTGGCGGCATCATAAAGCATCACATTTGCAACGCCAATCTTATGCGTAATGGCGCCGACTATTCTGTTTTCATAAACACAGCTTCGGAGTTTGATGGCAGTGACAGCGGTGCACGACCGGACGAGGCAGTATCCTGGGGCAAGATACGCAAAGATGCAACGCCCGTCAAGGTGTATGCCGAGGCCACTTTGGTGTTTCCCCTTATCGTGGGAGAGACCTTTGCCAAGCGACACTTTAGCCAGAAAGAGGCCATGTTGTAATTGTGTGTATATATATAAAGTAAATATAGTGAATATGTTCCATAGAAAGTAGTGTAATTTTCTGGTGGCCGCATTCTAACAACCACTTTTAAGCCACAATAAGCAACAGCTCCGTCCCCAGTCTCATGGGGTGTGGGCACTAAGAAAACTGGCCAAGGAAAGTTGTCAGCCACAGCTTCTGCATTGGCAGCAGAAAGCCATTAAGCGTTGTTGCCTCTGTGCGGAAATGTGCAAAATGTGATAAATGCAACAAGCAGCCCATTTTCAACTCCAGCAGTTACGTTCTGAATAGAGATGAGCAAGTTTCGTGATTTCCTGCTGGTCTTAGATGAAAAAGCACGAAGTTGTTGATCTTCATGCATTGTGTGGAAGAAGAGCCTTGCACATCTCTAGTTACGAGTTAAGTGGCCACTGCAATAGAGATGAGAGCGTGTTGCACTTTACACGACTAGAAAGAAATTCTAGGCATTCTATCGTATCGTATCGTATTGTATTAGAAAAATTGTGCTCTTCTCTAGCTACTGCTGCTCCATTATAATGGCTATGTAGTGCACTTTGCTTCTTCGCTTTTTGGCAGGAGCAGAGCGAAAACGCAACTTTTGTTGAGCATTTTAACAGTAAAATGAAAGTTGTGGTCCTTGCTGGTCACAGATGCTGCTCTGTCCGCTTCCCCCTCAGCCAGAGTCATTGCGGCAGCTCCTTTTCTTTTTGTCACACACAAAAAGAGGCAACTAAGTCTTTGGCGTAATTGCTTGGGGTTTGCTGTGCACATAAATTTTGCCTTCAGCGTGAAGCTGCCTTGGCGACTTTTCACTTTTGTCATACATATTTTGCTCTCCTTTCTGCCATGCCCTGCTTTCGCTGCACTCTGCGCTTAAGAGTCAGAAATTGTTTTGGGAACAATGCATTCGCATAAGCTCACAAATTTGTCATTAATTTTATGTCGCTAATGCCCGCCACCCACCAACGAAAGCCACAACTCAAATTTTATGTTTATGGCTCAGAGAGTCAGGACTCTCCCCCCGCTCTCCCTGCTCCCATCCAACCCGGTGTCGGTAAGCCTCTGCTGTCTGAGCGAAGTTTTCGCTGTCTGTGCGCATCATTAAAGCGAAGAACGAAAACTTTTCACACACTTTTTTGTTTTCCTGTTTTCGCCGCATTCTTTATTCGTGCTTTTCGCCGCGCTTCACTTCGACAGTTGGTCTCACATATTTTGAGCTATTGTCATTCAGCGGAGTCGTGGGGTATGGCAGCTGCATTTGCTTTGCAACTTTTTCGCAGCCACAACTTTTATACAGTTTACTTGATTCCTGTTTTTTTAAAAGAATATTTTGTTGTTTTCCTTTCAAATATGTATGACTGGGTCGCTTGAAGTTCAGTCAACCATCATGTACTTATTACCAAATGCTATGCTTTATCAAATTTCACAAAATGTTCGCCACACTTTGGCAACAAATGTTGGAAAACTGTATTTTCGCTATCGTCAGCGGATGTTGAACGTTTGAACTTGGACACGCTGTTTGCTTTGTCTATATACATATATATATGTAAGTGCACGTAAGTCCTGTTACTCAAGCTTTTTGTTGTTTTCCTTATTATTTTGTGTGTTTTGCAAAGCATATTAAAATGTTGCCACCATGCAGGTGAAGTAAACACCTTTGTAAGCACACAGTAGTTATGTATGAATGTCAGTTTGCTTCTATAAATATATGAATTTAACGAAAGAAAATGTAGCTTGCTTTTGCAAGTGCAGCAAACAATTGGGTATTTTGCAATTTTCATAGCATGCTTTTCCGCGCAACAACTAAAATCAGACAATGGATGAAGTTAAGTTTTTTGTAGCATACTTTTAGGCGCAGCCAGAGGGCAATAGCAATATTTAATACAAAATGGCGGTTGTTATGTCTCGAAAAGACCTAAAAGCGAAAGATGTTGAGTAAGCTCTATAATTAATATGAAATTTAAGCAACTATGAGACACCACGACAGTTGATTGACCTGGAGCAAGGATGCAACTGTACACATATTATATACACCTGGACATCACAGCAGCTATGACTCATAATGCAGACACCACTGTATTGGTCTCTAATGAAGACACTGTGCTGCAGTAAACTATAATCCGGCTGCGTTTGGCTTGGCACCAACTGCCGCAACTTGTGGAAACTTGGCAAGAAAATCAATTGCACTTATTATACTTGCGCCATTATCGGCAGCCACACACCAGGCAGCCAGGCCAGCAGTATTGTCGTCGTTAAGAAGTGCTTAACTGCATCATGCTGTCATATCTAATGCCACACACACAAACACACACACACAGCGCTTAAAAACTAATTACGAGCAAAGCTGTTGCTGTTGTCGTTGTTGTTGTTGTTGCGAGGCAAGTTTTGCACTTGCCTTTTCCTTTTTTTTTTCATAGTTATCCTGGCCAAGTTTCCAGTGCTTACGAGCAAATTAAAACTACATTAAAACTTTGGCGAGTCCAGTTCCTGGCAATTGACAGCCACACACACACAGACGCAGTGAATTAGTTGTTAGCAGGAATAGAAAATATATTTAGTTATTATATACCATACACACAGAGATAGGAAAGTCAAGTTATTTAAGAACAATTTAGCATTTGCTGCTGGACTCGACGTCCCTTGGCCGCTGCGACTGGCAGTACTGGCAGCTGCGCTTGTCGTATGTGTCCATTAGATCTTCGGGGTTGCTCAGCTGCCCGAGCTCGGGCTGGCAGTCGTCGCAGCCACAGAAGTCGCTGCTGCTGTTGCTGTCGGGATCGAATATGTCGCTGTTCGTTTGGGTTTTGGTGCTGCGCATTGTTTCCGCCTTGTTGTAGCTGATCGCTCTGGACTGCTTTGAGAAGTAGGGCGAGGCAGCCGCCTGTTCCCAGAAGATTTCCTCGCGCTGCTTCAGATCCTGTACGTGCACCTGCAGCTGCTGGCGCGCCAGCATCAGTGCCCGCTGCTCGCGGTGGAGCAGCTGCTGCTTGGTGATCAGCGCCTCCTGCTGCTGCTGGAACAGCTTGTCGTAGAGCATGCGCACATTCTTCTCTCGACGCTCACCGGCCTGCTCCAGCATGTTGTCCAGCACCGCCTCCAGCTTGCGATCCAGGTCGGCGAGCAGCTTCCGTGCCTCCGGGTCGTCTTCCAGTATGTGCTGTAGGCTTATGTATAGGAAGTTCAAAGGTCCGGTGCTTGTCGCCCAGTCCTTCAGCTGGCGTATGGCCAGCTGTGCGCCGTGATCTATGCGCTGCAGCAGCCACTGCATCCGTGCCTTGGACAGCGGCAGCGGGAGGTGACCCTGGCCCTCCAGTATGCGCTGCTGCCAATGGGTATCGGCTTGCCGATAGAGCTGCTCGTTCTCCATGGTGCGAGCGTGCATTTGATTGATCTCTTTGAGGAGCTGTTGGTTCCGCTGCGTGAGCAGCTCGAAGCTGGGGTCGGCATAGTCGATGCATTGGCTGCCACCTCCAAGACGTTCGTGCAGCATCCGACTATCGTTGTAGCAGGACATGTTTGAGGTCACTGCAGATGCCACGTCCTCGTTAGCCAAATCTAGTTCCGGTAAGTCCATTTCCTCTGGAATCATCTCCAGTTTGGGTTTTCCTTGCTGCGGAAGCTGATGCTGTTTCCACTGTTCCTTTTGATGCTTCATTTCCTGGCGCGTCTGCTGCTGTTCCCGCTCCTGCTCTAGCTCCTGCTTCTGCTCCAGTTCCTGCTTCTGGCATACCTCCATTTCCGCCTCTATTCCCTGACTGCCTTGATAGTCGCTGAGCACATCCTCGAGCGAACGATCCATATTCTCCATCTTGATAAAGGGCATTCCCAGTTTGCCCATCTCGCGCAGCTGCCCGTACATGAGCAGCATCAGACAGTTCCTGGCATATTTCTCGGCCCGGCTGGACTTGTGGAAGACCTGCAGCCACTGCTGGCTCATCACGAAGTCCGACTTGCTAATGTTCTTCGAGTAGACGTCGAACATTATGCGCAGCTGCGACACGAAGTGCCGGTCCAGCGTGTTCTCATTAATTTCACTCATTTTCCCCAGATTCATAGATCAGAGATTGATCTACAGCTTTGATTTATGTATTTTGTTTCTTATGTTTGGCCAATTGTGGGAATCTGTAAAATTTTCATTGTTTTTTTTTTTACATTTTTGTTTTTCACAAAGTCAGATAGTAAAATTTGGATCTGACGGAAAATTTTAAAAGCAATTCAAATGAGAGACAGATAACTAGTTAAGAAAGAAAGAGAGAATCCGATAATGTGGAGAAAGTTAAAGGGAGTGTGAAGCAGAGAAAGAATTAGAGAGAGAAAGTGAAATGGATCGAGAATACAGAGAAAGGGAAATGTCCATTAGCACTAGAGCCGTAATGTTTCCTAATAACGTTTGCAGACCCGTTTAGATTAGAACAAGGACTTTTAAGGACAGCACTTAACAAGGATTCAACCATTAAATTGTTTGTTAATTTAATTTTGACTATGGGTCGTCCTTTGATAATTATTCAAATTTCTTAAATACAAGCTTAAAGCCAAAACTCATTTAAAATTCAGGTTTGCCTTTGTTGGTTGCGTACAGCCGCCCAAAAGGAGCTCTGTGTCAGTTATCAGTTTTCGGCTTTCAGTTTTCGGTTTTCGGTTTTCACTGGCTGCTTGGCTGCCTATGCTGTGGGCCGAGGTCAATGGAATGCCTTGCTCCACAAAGTTTTCACACCTTTCTAGCCAAGATAATGGCACTAAAATGCCGCAAATACTTGCAAGACATCCACAGAGAGAGAGAGAGAGAGAGAGAGAGAGAGCGAGAGTGAGAGGGAGTATGGACGTATATACAATGGCAGGCGCACATCCTGCCGCCGATAAGCTGGAAATATTCTTGGCCATGCTGTTTAATTCCTTTGCCGTTCCTATGGCATTTTTTAGTTCGATTTTTTTGTTTGCGCTCATAAATTGCGCAAATTCCTTTTGTGAGCATCAAGATGAAATGGCTGAAGCGAGTGGGCGATGGCAGTTTCTCAGAGGACTCCGCGGCCCCAGCACATCTAATTTCTCAGCATGTCCTGTGCACGCTTATTAAAGTATAAATCATTTGATGGCCGCGCCCTGCGATCTGCTCCAACCGACTGAGTAACAAGCCCGTCAAAATCTGCAGCAACAAAAATACCTAACAAAAAAATACTAACGAAAAGCAGTCAAAAAAAGGAAACAATAGAAGGTGAGTGGGAGGTAAGCAGATGTGTGGTCTTGGCTAAAGTACATTATCGTTGGTCGGGCGTGAGGCGAGCTGCAACAAATGTAGCAGAAAACCGCAGCTGAGAGTAGTGCAATTAAATGCAGGAAATAATGGCTACCGCAGCAGTAGCAGCAGAGGCAATAGCAACAGCAACAGCAGTAGCAGCTGCCTGCTTGTCTGGGGACGTGGTTGCCTCACCGGAAAGGAGCGAGCACAGGAAGCATTCACAGCATCTTCTAGCCGGGCCCAAGTGTCCAATGCAGCATAACAATTTTGAGGCGAGCGCCAAAGTTCAGCTCGAACAAACTTGTGAGACGCTGCAATAAAAGCAATTCAGCCAAGTGTCTAATAAGCCATTGCCTAAGTGTGACCAGCTAAGCATAATTGCAATATGCTTAACTTTGGAGGCGTTGCCAAGCGTTTTAAATGAGCTGCTGAAGCTGGAGAGATAGAGAGATGGAGAGAGAATGAAAGATCGTTTATGGCTATTTTTAAGTGTGACCAGTTGAGTATAATTGTTAAATGCTTGACTTTGGCAGCTCGTTGCAGAAATAACTGACGAAGAAGAGAGGGAGCAATTGAAATAAAAACAACAAATGAAAGAAAACTATTATGAAGTGGGACCAGTTAATACCTAATTATCAAATGCTAAAGTTTAAAAGCGTTGGCAGGCAGACTTTGACAAATCAAGTTATTTTTGTCACAAAAATATCTGAGTTGGCCACTCTCAAATGTGAGCAGTTATTTCTTCAACAGAAAATAGCTAATTAAAAAGGCGTCAGACCCATATTCATAGACGTCACTTAATAGTCATTTGTTATAATTCTTCACAAATGGATTGCTTGCCAAGCAGAGAGCCAAGCAGAACCTAATGTAGCGCAACAGAAACCAAATTTGATATGATTCTGTAGCCTGACCTCATGTGGGGTTTGAACTGCGGCTTTTGCTTTGCTCAAAGCAATATATGCACGCCTGTGAATGCGTGTGTGTGGGTGTGTGTATGGGTTTGGGTGCGCCAGCTCTCAATATGGAAAATGCATGTTGTATAATGCAATTTTCAATTGCCAACTATGAAAATATAGTTTTACTTTTTTTCTTTTGCCAACGCTCTCTCTCTCTCTCTCTCTCTTTCTCTACGTTCTGTTCTGCATGTGTTGGTGCTTAATTGAATTCAATGTGCACTTAAGCGACATTCGTTGATAATGAAATTCTGGTACAAAATTGCAGGCGAAAGTGTGGCTCGGACAAAGAGCTGACTATACTATATACATATTTTGTAGCTATGCAAATGCAAAGTTTTACATTTTTTTCCGTTTTTTTTTCGTATTTTATTGCACAATAAATAATGCGAAATAAGTAGATGAAATAGCAGCGCGCACAGCTAGAGGGGGGCGCGGAGGGACGGTGTAGTGTAGAGCAACAGCTGCCTGGCAACGGCAACGGCAAAGGCGAATTCGAAATGAAATTAAACTTCTGTTGGAGAAAACGTTCATGGAATTTGCCAACATTTACAGCAAAAGCAAGAGAAAGAGAGAGAGAGAGAGCGTGAGGGAGAGCAGGAGAGGGCGATAGAGCGGGCGCCTTTGGCATAACCATATTTTATTTTATTTCATTTGATTTGATTTTATATTTGATTTCGTTTAATGCTGTATTTTATGCTTTGCAAATAATCGATTTGTCCGTCCAATTGTCGTTCCGTTGATTTGTCCATCCGTCCGTCTGTCTGTTTGACTCTGAGCTGGAATGTTGGCCAAAGTATGAGCAGCTGCTTCAATATTGCGCATAGCATTTCAAAAACTTCACATAGCACAGGGCTAGAGACATGACTCTATAACCATATAGAGTGCACATGTCTGTAGAGAGAGGCGTGATTAGAGTAGAGTAGTAACTTTAAGATACCCTAGAAAGAAAACCTAATATGATTGTGGTCTTAAATTTCATTTTGTATTTATTAGAGTAGAGGTATACCAAACTCTATGTGTGTAGTTTGAACAGTTCCAAAGAGATTGCTAGCCCTACATATACATAAAATTATAATAGTGTACTATGATTGTTATTTCTCTATTGTTATCCACGTTAATGCTTTACATACTCTTTCTTTCCTATGTGCAGGGTACAAACATTCCTCACAATCGACTTTGCTCTCGGAGTTTTATTGATTGATTTTCAATGGCCATAGCGAAAAGTGAGCGTCGGAGCAACAGACAATCAGGCAAAGCCATAAGAAAGTCAGCCATCTGCAGCTGCTAGAAGTCAGCCAGGCAGTGGGGCAGTCCGGCAGGCAGTCAGCTCTTATCCAGCGGCTGCTCCTTTGGCTCACGCTGCGTATGCTCAATATATATTGAGATGATGGCCACGTAGATGGTTAGTTGAACTGTTGGGGGGCGAAAAAAGTTTGCACAAGAAATTCAAGCAATGATGAAGTGTTTTTATTGTGTTTATTGGCATGCGTTTTTAATGAAGCAAACAGTCAAATGGAAAACAGCTGCGGGCTGAGTAAGAAGGAAGACAATCGGCATACAAACAACTCTATTATACATATAATATATATATATGCATGCATGTAAATATGTATGTATGTTTCTGTTAAATGAAACTTTTTTCATTAAAACTCTCGAAGCTGAAGTACCAGCTGGATAAGTGAGTGCAAAATGTTATTTTATTGTCAACAAGCCAAGTTACAGACGGTAAGGCGAACGTGATGCTGCAGGGGTGGGGGCGGGGCCAGAGAACTGCCAAAATATATTTAATATGCAATATAAACACAGAGCAATGGCAAGGAGCAACAAGGACGCAGCGACACAGGGACAACAACATGACACGCTCATAAACTCATTTGGGGCGCTGCTACAACAACGACAACAACTACAACAGGCTGCTAGCTGTGCTTGTTCTCAAACAGAGATCGGGTATATTAGTTTGGTATATTCATTTGAGGTATTTTTTCTAAGAATTTCATGTGTTTAAAGAATTTTGTTTTGTTAGCATTATCTCTGTTTCCTTCGAGAATTTCTTCCAAGTCCTTAATGCGTAGCTGAGCGATCACAGAATATTATTTTTCACTTCACTTCACTTTACTGCACTGCACTGTTGACCCCCACCGGGCCTGGGCGACTGAAGAAATGCAGCGCCTGCTGCCCAATATATAGGGCGACTTTCACTCTCACCAAGTTGCGCTCAAATTTTGATCGTTGCAGTCGACTTTTAGGGGACCAATGGGAGCACTCTCTGCTGCTGCACTCTCAAGTAAAAATACCCAATGAGAGCTTCTGCATACACATGTAGACAACTTAAATGATCTCTCTTCTTCGGCGACAGGTAGCGATCGTTGCAGTGGACCAATAGGAGCGCCCTCTGCTGCTGCGAGCACTTTAACTTCGTTTTACTCATGTATAAATACCAAATGAGAGCTTCTGCATACAAATGAAGACAACTTGAATGATCTTCTATAGCTCTTCGATGCTCTTGCTTCTGTTAGACAGACAGACTAACAGAAATGCAAGTATATTTAAATAGGATTACCAAATTACGTTGTCAAAGAATATTCATATATGTATAAGGCTTATGCACATTAATATAAATAATAATTAGATGTCATAGACATCAGTTTCTTATGTTTAGTCGTTCTCTTACGGACTCTCTGCATATTCTGCCTCACTTTCTGGCTATTCCATGGCAAATTCTCAGAACGAGTATTCTACAGTCGTGACCCTCTGCTGTAGGGCTTTCACTTGGTTTTTTAGAGGGACAGCAACGAATTTTTTAATAATACCTCAAGGATTTCACAGTGTAAGGAACACATCAAATATACATAAATGTGCCGTTCGTTGTTGTTGTTTGTGCTTTATGTCAAAGTCACAGGCTAACCCACAACTGTGTCCACAACTTTTTTCATTAATTTTAGTAAAAAACAGAGGGGGAGAGAGAGACGACTTCTGGCGCATTAGCCATGGCGATTAGGCACTGCCTACGCCGGCTCCTGCTGCCTCTCTATAAAAATATTGCCAGCAGTCATTATCAATTTATGGCCCAAAAGGTTTGCTACCGGCTGGGACTCGAGCTCAATTTGTAGCTGGTGCTAAAATTGAATTGTTTAATAAAGTATAAAGCCCCCAAGCCCCAGACTCATCTATGCTCAAAAGCTGTTGCCAAATATACCAAATATTTAATATTTTCCTTGCGAAATTAGTAAAGGCATTTGCCTTCTTTCCTAGACCTCTGGCAACTCCCTTGGTATGCGTATGGTTCCTTAGGTATTTTCAGTTTTGGTATTTTTGTTTGCAGCTTAATTTGGTTTTATTTACGCTTTTTGGAATTTGTTGCGCTTTTGAGCTTGAGCAACATTTTTGTGGTTGCCTTGATGTAAATAAATAATTCTCGTTTTGTTTAATAAGAAATTCATGTTTCTTAAGCCATTGGCGAATCGATGTGAAATGTGTTTAGTATTTTTATTTAGGCTTTGATTTGATTCAATGTTTGAGCTTAAGAATTTTGTAACTGACCAAACTTCAATAGAATCACTAGCCATACAATGGATAGTGATGTAACTCTTCTATGATTCCACCCAGGCCAGGCTTTAAGGCATTGCTCTGAGCTGACTGTTGATTTAATGCTAACTAAGCGTATTTTTGTAACAATTTTCGTGCATTTTCCCGCTTCATAGCTCATGTAACCGCAGCTGGGACAGCGAATTCTTTGGTTCTAGCCAGACGAGTGGATTCCGGCCAAAAACCGAAAAAAACGTAGAGCTAAAGCCATGCATATGCATGACGCATGTTGTTAATGCCATTTCCGAATGGAAAACTGGCCAAAAGAAAACTTGCTTACCCAAAAAAAAAAAAAAAAAGAGGAAAAACGAATCTAAAGGGAAGAGTCATCATCAAAAAAAATGAAGCTAAGTGCTGTATCCTGTAGCTGTTGCCACAATCGCATCTGGAATGCTCTTTGCCCACTTTGGCCCGCTGCGGTCGACGTGAGCTTGCAGCAGAGAACGCTGCCAGCGAGGGCTTAGACTGAATGTTGGCTTTAAGCCAGACCCGGCCGGGCCAGCACAATATGTGCATAACTCTCGCTTTCCGTTTGAAAGTCGCTACACACAGGGCGCAGCGCACAGAGCAAATGCCAGGCATATAATCTCTGACCCAAATCCCTGGATCCACGCCTACGCTTACGCCTACGCGCGGGGCGACGCCTTAAAGACATAAGCAAACGGGGTCACACCTACCTGAGGGTAGTTATGCTAAGCAAATATTGGCACTAGCTTCAATACGCCCGGCTCGGCTCGGCTCGCCCGGCTCGGCTGAGGCTAAGTCCTGGCATGGCCAAAATGGGTCACAAGTCGCAGCGATGCCAGCTGAGGCTAAGCTCCACAGTTGCCTGCAGCAAGTAGCAAAAATCCGAGCCATTTAATTGCAAATGCCACAAAAAGCGGGACCTTTAATGGCCTTCAAGTGGTTAGGGATGTGCTGGTGTGCGCTGGTGTGGGCGTGGCACTTTGCGCTTGAATTAACAAATTAATGCAAATCAACACGGAGGTGCTGCCTGACAGAATCCAATGAATATTTATTAACTTTTTCTTCAGACTCTCGACTCACGCGACTCTCCCGGCTAGCCGTCCTCCCGCCTCATTCCTTCCCCACTGCGCCTGTGTTTCTGTTTTCTTTTTCCGTAAAGCTGCATTTCGATTTTCAAGCTCTAATTTAATTGCAGCAGCAAGGACAACAGCATCCGCATCCGCATCCGCTTCCGTCGAGGCACAACATCCGCCAGCTGCTGCTGACAATCGCATTACTATGCGCCGCCTTGATGGATGAGCTTCAGTTCAGCCACGCCCACGCCCGGTTGAAGTTTGTCTATCCATGGCAGCCTGTACAGGTGGACGAGCGCTGCTGCCACTACTGCCGCTGCTGGGTCTGCTCTTGCTTAATGCACTCATTTAATTGCATTATGCCGCAGGCCCTTGCATTGCCCCAAAGTGCGGGGCTGGGCTGGGCTGGGTGGCAGGTGGCAAGTAGCATGTGGCATGTGGCATGTGGCAGCTGCTGCAGCGGCTCACTGTCACCAGCCAGTTGTCGCACTCAACAATAACAATAAGCAGAGTGCTTCAGCTGTGGGTCAACGACTTCGGAAATACCCTGAACTTGGTTGGGTTAAAGGAACTTTCTTATTGGTAGATCAAAGCGATCGTATATTGATCTCTAATTGATGTAGCAGATCTGACTGACACATCGATATCTTAAACAGAATCATTATCGTTACTTATGATTATATCGATAATGTTATCGATTTACGCATGCATTAGAGAGCAACATCACTCAACTCATCCAGACCAACAGCTTTAAGATCCTTGCCTTCCATACAAGCTAGAGTAGCAAGAGAGACATTCATCTTCATATAATTTTTAACATCGTACACACATTATGATCTAGGCTAAATACCCTACAATAGAGTATTTAATATAAACACCGCATTAATTTGCATGCGAGAAAACAACTTCTTCATATCCTTACAATGTTTTCACTCCTTGACTTTAATGAAGTCAAGAAGATGCGGCTGCTCTTGAGGCAAGCAGCAGAAAGAAGAATGAGTAAAGCGTCGCATTTATAATCACAAAAGCAGGAAACGTATAATTAAAGTTGGGTTTTTTCTCATTTACATATGTATGTATGTGTATCAAATAGAAGGATTGCACTTAAATACAGAAGCAACGGCAGCTGTTGGCACTGGCTTGGAGGTGGTCAGAGTCGCGCGATAGCTGGACACAGCAGCTGTGCTCTAGGTTCAGGTCCCTCAGCATCTGACCCTTGTCCAGCCAATCGATAGACGCATCCAGGCCGAAGCGTCCCGCTTTGTTGCGCAGCTTGTGATGCGCCATGGCCGCCTCGTCGTTGTTGCGATACTTTATGACATAGATGTAGCGCTTGGGCTCATACTCGTACACGGTGAGCTTCAGATAGTGGCTGACCAGGCGCAGCTCATGATGCACCTGCAGCGGTGTCAGGTGGTGGACATTGTTCAGGATGAGATCTCTGCGATTGCGTGACTCGCGCACATGAATCCTCATATTCTCGCGCCGAAAGCGATGCTCCAGCCTAATGATCAAGGAAGGTTATAAATATATGTACTTATTGGTCTAAATACTAGATTTATTACGTTTCAATTAGCTCCGTTTTGTGCATTCTATCGACGTACTGTAGGTAGGCATAGCCACGACTGCAGCCCGAGAGGTCAACCTTGAAGCGCAGCGTGTACACGGGGCCCAGGTCAATTGCCACCTGCATGATGTGGTCCGCCGTGGTGCGCTTGTGAATGTGAGTCAGAAACAGCTGCAAAAGTAAGCTTAGTATGTACCTTGTTTTGTGTGATCTATATACATGGGTTTCACCTCATCGGCGCCTTGCTCCAGCTCGGCGACCCTGTGGGGATCCAAATACAAGCAGGTGGTCACATAAAGTGTGCCGTTTACTTGATTTTTACGATATTTGTGCTGTGGCTCGTAATCCATTTCAATAAAGTGCGGAACGCTTGCGCAAAAGCTGCAAAAGACAGTGTTGCCAGCTGCAAGCGTCGCAGCGTTGCCAGCGAGATGTAGCTCTAGTTGCGATAGGAGGTGTGATCACATAAATGCATTTGTATGTATGCAGATATATCGATAAACAGTCGTGTACGTGAGAAAGATGGTATGCTGGTATCTGGTTAGTGCTGGTATGCTAGTTGCTGCCATTTTAAATTTGATGATGATTTTAATGGCGAGCAGCAGCTTACTATGGACAGGGCTGCCATATCAGTGCGGCTATTGCAATTTGAAATAAAAACACTATAATTAGACTTTTGGTATTTATTTTAGTGCTTGTTGTTGTTGCTGTTGCTGTTGCTGTCTTGGCATTGTTTTGGACAGGTTGTGCGTGCTTATTTTCTAGCTCATGCCTAACAATATAAATTAATGCGGCCCACACACACAGAGAGGCACACACACACACCTGCTTTGCTAGCCACAGACCGCAGCAGCTACACTTTGCTAGCTGTTGTTGTTGTGGCTGTGGTTGGGCCACCCGCTGCTGGGGCAAGCTTAGGCGCCCCAGCCGAGAGTAAGAGCCGTTCCGCTGCACTCAAGTGCTTTGCCGCTGCCTGCTGCTTCATTTTCCTAATTTATACGCGCGCAGCGCTAATGAAAATTTGCGTAACAAGGCAAACCACACGCTTTGCTGTCGGCGCAGGCATCTCCGCCAGCTGCCTTTGTGCTTATTGTAAATGACATGGCGTTGGTTTGTGGCACTTCAAGGTGCATGCAGCGCCACTTGGTGCTCCACTTGATGCGATGTTGTGAAAGTTATGCGCGGTCGCAGTTCGCCTGGAGGCAGACATCATAATCCTGTCATGGCCTGCTACAGCGTCCTTGACAGATTGTTGAAGCCACTTGCTAGCTTGCTGGGCAACTCGGCCTGGGAATTGAGCTCATTCTATATTTGGATACTCAGCAGTTTACATATATTTTTTTAACTCTCTCTCTCTGGAATAAATAAATATACATATTTATATTTGAATACAGGCAATGACGAAGGAACCCAATGAGAAATGGCTGGATCGCCATTTCGCCCAACAGCTGGAGGAATACGAGCCGGTCTTCCAACAGGAAGCCTCCGCATCGGATCAAGAGCTCATCACATATTGGCTACAGATCTTCCTAGCTGCGCCCAAGCCCCAAAAGTGGGCCAGAAACAGTTTGATGCTGCTGATGTACGGCCATTTGAAGGAGATTGGCTATCTGCAGGTGCCCTTTACGGACGTGAACAGCATGGGCAAGAATCTGAACAAAGTACTGGACGGATATACGGGTCTGCCTGTTGTGACTACGAATAGAACCCGTTCCACGCACGTCCTCACACCTATAGCCGGGGAGCAGACACCCTCTCAGACCGATGTGCAAACATCGTCTCCGTTCGAGACGGACCGATATACGGCACTGCCTAGTGTATCTACAAGTAGAACCTATTCCAAGCACGTGCTCACTCCTATACCCGAGGAGAAAACACCCTCTCCGCCTGAGACCGATGGGGAAACATCGACTCCGCCCGAGACGGACCGATATACGGCACTGCCTAGTGTA